>JAQQBR010000003.1:8987010-9002007 GCA_030347285.1 Microctonus hyperodae | reverse complement strand
TATATATATATATTCTATTTCATTACGAAAATTTCATTCGAAAACGTAACGCGTTTTTGATGCGTATTCTTTGATTAATCTTAGTTAATTAAATATATTTATTTTCTTTACATCTTTACGTTAATAATATATATACATATACAAACTCTATATATATATATATAGTATGCAATTATTATATTAATGAATAACTCGCACAAAATGTGAAAGCTTGCGGTTAACGTATGTATATAAATAATATACAAATACCGCACCCTCACAAAGTTTGTGTAAATATTGAATAATGGTGGTTATACACCTCCCTCCATTACATGCAGTATTGAATATAATAAAGTATTATATGTATAACGGGAATATGTATATATACAAGTATACGCGCTGATTACAAGGTCAAAAGTGAAAAATATGTAAATATATATGCATGCGTATGCATTTAAGTTATGACAATATGTAGTGGTATACTGTATACGCCAGGAAACAGTGATGTGAACGTGCATTAAACTGTAAGAGACCCCTCAAGCGGCATCCTCTGATGTTTTGCGCCCCGTGATAACTCGCGCGTTTCACATTTTACACCTTGGTAAACAAAAAGTTTATTTCCGGATCGACGGCGTATCGTGCAGCAACAATCAAGGTATTTCTAAACGAGAACCGGATGTCACAATGAGAAACTAACAGTAGTTGTATTGGATATTATGTACTGGATAATATATAGATTTATCTGATTTTTAAATTATTTTTTCATTGAGTTTCTGTACGAGATTGTGCTTTAATTGTGTAAAAAATAAAATAGTGCATTCACGGGTGAAATAAAAATCCAAGTGCGAATATAATGAGATCTTGAAAATCTAATTAAATATTATTTCATAAGTGTATAAACAATTGAATGCATAATTTTCCAACATTTAAGGTCACATTATATACAATTTGTATAATAATTAAAATATTATAATTAAATACACAATATTATCTATTTAATCATTTATGATTTAATTATTCATTCTGTTTTAATAATAAATTATTAATATCATTATACTACACGAATATGTTTGATGAAGATTTCTATGGGACAATTATTTATATGTACGTATACGTAATCGACAATATGGGTGGGCAATAACCGCCATATGTTGCCACGCACTAAAAGTACACATATTGTGTAAAGTGGTTGAGGTATATGTATGTATGCCTTTTTTCTTTTTCTTTTCTTTTTTATTCGCGATCCTGGTTACGAGATAGAGACGGAAGCTGAAATAAATCGCTCTGCCGCCGGATGCTCAGCGCGAAGCCAACTTCAGTAAGAATAATGAGAATTTCATTCCTTGAGTTACACGCTCGCGGAGCATTCGGCATTATAAATATCATGCGACTGAAAAAACAGACTAACCATTTTTTGCACAAATCTATCACAATAAAATTTACTATTTATTACCATTTTTTTTTCTTCTCATTAATTTGATAAAAATAAATCAATAACATTTACATAAGTATCTTTATAAATTTATGTATATTATAACATATAATTTAAAAAACAAATTACAACTTAATTTTATTTGTTTGATCGTGATTGCTGATAGAAAAAAAAAACTGTTAAAGATTAATAGAGTGAAAGAGGAAGACTAGGGGTAAGTTGATGAGACAAAGATTACATCATTTATTTCTAAGGAAAACACAGCTATATGTAGAAGCTTCCTCTCTTGGACACACTTCGTAGATACTATCACGACATTTCTTCTTCGTGCATGCACATACTGTATCGTTGTCACGTCAAAGATCTCGTGGGGATGTATACGTTTGTTACCTATATCAAACATAAACAACGTTCAATATGCGATATAAATATAATATCTCAAATAATACTATATTTTTTCTACACAAAGAAAATATTGTATTTATATTTTAATTTTATTTTTTTATCATTGAAAAAATTTTCATAAATTGTACATTTATTCTTTTGAATTTTCAACCCTCTCTGAACATGAGCCAACAATATTCATATTATTTTTTCCATGTATATTCAGAGTGAGTCTAAAGTCGAATGTATATTCATAATTTCAATGGAATTTTATTTTTCCAAATTACTTTTTAGTAAAGCTCACACACATGTATGTACATGATGATAATGTATGTATAATGTAGAATAGAAGATGAAGGTAGTCCGGGGAATTGTATCCTGACTGGTTGGCTCACTCGCCGGATAGACTCTGGCGATAAACATACACGCTTAATGCGGAAATTAACCGTTATATCTTTGCACTTATTTACACTCGCTCCGGCAAAAGATAACTTATCCATTTGGCACATGATATATAAACTATATGGATACATTTATGTTATATTATGCATATGATGTATAAATTAATCTGACTTTAATGCAGATGTGACCACAAAATATTTTTATAAAATTATTCTTTCATTATTTGTATAAAAAATATTATATTGTGTACGAGTATGAAACATTTATTCGATTCATATACATGTTAAATATGCATATTGAATTTAAAAAAATTTTAATGCGTGACGTTAAATGATAAATTGTCCGCAAGATGTCTCCTTTTACCGGTAACCAAGAATATAAATAAGTTTGGATTCTGCGCGAGCACAATAGCTTAACCCGACAACTGTCTTACTCGTCACCAGTTCTTTCTCTTTTGCGCTTTCGTGACGGACGCCTCACTATGGCCAATGGCGATGCAGCTTTATCGTTACGGCACCGTGTACCATTGGTCCACACGTCTCGACTCATATTGAGCGATTCAACAAACCGCGCCTAGCGCCTTATAGTCACTTGAAATATTTTAGTGTATATAATATACATCTATGTATCAATAGATTGTCCCGTTGGATTCTCAAGATTACACCTTCCACCCTTATATTCATTCACCGCATTTCAAGTTATTTTTTTATTTAATTATTTTCATTTAATTATTTCGGTATTGTAAAATATAAAATTGAGAGATAAGGGTGCATAGAGTGGAGGAATAAATATTTCGAATACTTTCATACTCCTCATTCTGATATCCTTAAAATTCACTTATTTTTTTTCTCGTGTAATTATAATCCTGTTTTCATAAATATATAGTCATTAAGAATTGACAACAAATAATTATACGACTGAAGAACGAAATAGTTGATCGTCATATATTTTATTAATATAAAATTTCATTTTTTTTTTTTTATATAATCTATTTTTATTCATTCATTTGTTTTCAAGTGCAAAAGAGGAAAGGGAAGAACTAGAGAGGGAAAATGAATGCGCAAGCGTCGTAATACCCTCTCCAACCCCTTTTACATTGGAATAAACCCCTCCCCATTTCGGCGCACTCCGACTGTCTATGTCAGCATACACTACCACACGTAGACAATCATCCCTCTCTTCTCTTCTCTCTTTCTTCGTGACGTCCGTCGGTGTCGCCGGCGGCAAGTTCCCGCTAGCACTAACGCGACGTTATTTTCACCGTCTGACTGTAGTATTACAACCGACGGAATATGTTCCATTTAAACGGTCATTTTTTTTATCTTCATTCTGTCCGTCATTATATTGTAATTATTTGAATTCACGCGATTTCATCCCAATCAAATTGAAATTATGTCAAGTGATGGTGCTCAAACATTTTATTCACTCATTTCCTTATATGAACTGTATGAGAATATATAAAGGTGGGTAATTATTATTAACAGTGAAGCAAATTGTGTGATTAATGGAGTTTTTACAAAATGAGTGTTACGTTCAATACAGTGCGGATGATGTTTGGTGTATCCACGAATTTTTATGGTTACAGTGAATTAACGATGGTTTCTTTTGAAGAAGTAAAAAAATCTTTTAGGAAATATGAAATCTGTACATATATATGTATGTATATTACATTTACATAGTATTTTATTTTATTGCTATACATACATTGTTTTATTTTGCTCACGGTTTATAAAATAAATAAAATATATATCAATACGCTTAATGATTATATGCTATGAAAATTTCAAGTTTTATCAAGTATACGTTGGAAATGATTTATTATCTTAAAATAATTCAAGTATTGATACGACATTTCCTATGATCCATCGCATGACTATAACGACCGTGCACAGAAAAAATTTTCCAACATTGCAATGATCCAAATAAATACAGGTTAGCGCATATGTATGTCTGTAAATAAATATGAGAGAGTGACATAAAGAGAGAAATTAATCTGGACGATTATATGGAAGTGCCTGATGTCGGCGGAATTTTTAGCGGCTATATCATTCCACCGTAAGTTTAAATGAAGGACAGAAAGATCAGGTAGGTAAGAATATATCCAGGAATCACCAGAAAGTGATCATTAAAATTTTTCGAATATTCTTGGCTATTTATTTAATGTGAAATAACATATATAATAGTTTTTATTCCATTATTGAAATAAAAAAAAAACATTTAATTCTACATAAAATAATCCAATATATATATATATATATATATATATATATAATTGTTGAACATATCATTTTTATACGGTATAATAATTAATGAAGTAACAGTTTATTTTTTTCAATTAATTTTATTAGATTAATTGGAGCATTGCAATTTTATTGCAGGATATGTTTTATTTATATATTTCAGTATATGTACATCTAGATGGATACATATTTAATTGTATTAGATATATTTATATAGCTGTAGATTTGGAAAGATTGAAGAAGTAAAGAAGATAGAAAAGAAAGTGTTTGGATGAATATAGAAGAGATAGAGAGTGAGGGACGTTTACCTTGGCTTCTATACCACTTAGTTACCTCGCTGATTCCAAACTGAGCTATACTATATACTCCGGAATCCATTCATTAACGGGACGCCGGTCACGAATTGTTTTCATTCATGGATTGCCGTGCGTATAGTGTAGGCGCGAGCACGCGCCTCTGAGCGTGTCCTGAATGAACGAGACGACGAGACGGTCTTTTTCCCCCGTCCTCTGCATCCTTCCACCTTTATTTGTCTCCTTCCCTTCCTCTTTCTACCTTCAAGAGCGTCTTATTTCCTTTTCTTCTTCCTTACCATTAGTGTGGACGTTAACGCGAATGACTTTGTTTTCTACCAGGCGCGAGACGATACGGTCGATGATTTCAATCTCTGGTGAGAGGATATCTTATCCGCCGTCGTTCCACATACTCCTGAGCACTCCACCACACTCCAGCAATTTCCAACTAACCAATCCTTTCGGCCGTTCTTATGTTGATATCGCATTCAATGCGATTGCATTAAACATTTAATGTTAATTGCCATCCCATTTATTATCACATATTATACATCATTCTCTAATTATTTAATTACATTTTATTTATCTTATATTCTTATGTACAAGTATATCAAATTATTCATCATTACACAGCAATAATTTATTAAATTTTTAGGATGTAAAAATAAAGTAGTAGCGGCCAGTGCGTGATGCTGAAAGAAGTTGGCTGTGGAAGCAATTCGCCCCCACCTGGGGACGGCTCAATAATTGCCGCAGCTCGAGATAACACCAGGGAAATTGAAAGAAGTCAATCATCGGATGTGGCCGCCAGTGATAATGGTGGTAGTGGTAGTGGTCTTGGATGTGGGGGCTGTGGACGTAATATTTTTGAACGATGGTACTTGAGGGCTGCAGATCGCGCGTGGCATTGTGGTTGTCTCCGATGTTTTCAATGTCGTGTACCGTTGGCCGCTGAATTAACTTGTTTCTCACGCGACGGTAATATTTACTGCAAAGAGGATTATTATCGGTTAGTACAAGTACAAAAAAGTACAATAATATTCATAATATTAAGTACGTATACATACATATGAATAGATAGTAATTTAATTTTTAATTAATATGCAAGAATGGTAACAATTATTTATTGAATTAGCTCGCTTTTGCAAGCACGTGATGTAATTAATGCAATATTCGTGCTCCTGTTGTCGTGCTTTCGCGGTACCATTCACATATGCACCTGCACACACAACAGATACTCGCCATCTCTATATTTATTGCGGTAGTGCTGAATTTGCATAGGAGCGTCACTTCTGTTCCTTTGGACCACACATAATGTCTACTAATGGCCATTTTTTTTCTCTGCGATTGGATTATCTTTGCCAAATCTTCATTTCATCCTCTTTTCCTAGAACAAAGGTAAAATGAAAAAAAAAAAAAAAAAATGAATAAATAAAAAAATGTATTAAAGCAATAATTACACATAGATATTATTTTCATATCCTACAGAAATTTATCCGCAATTACATCACTATTGAGATTAGAGTTTAGTAATTAGCCATGGAGGATATTTTATACATGTATATATATTAGATAAAAAATAGATATAAACGCATATAAAATTATAATCAGCTAATTTTTTCGTTGACGCAACTATTACTTCTTGTATATAAAAACAGCAATGTCTCATTGTATACCTGTTGATTTAATAGTATGTTGAATACAATTGTGTGTTCTAATTATCTTATCTACTGTTGAGGCAGTCAGTGGATGAGATAGATACACAGGAAATCTTTTGTCCTACATTTAGAATTTTATTTTTTCCTCGATTCGAAAGCTATCAAATTATAACTTGAAAATATTCAATTATAGTAATACAATTAAATAATAAAATAGTCAACACCACAGAATTTTACATTTACAGTCAAATTATAGTGCAATTTCTTTATGCTATTATTTTCCCAAAATTACATTACGTTATTTAATATTTTTAAATTATATGATCGATAAATAATTTAAATATATATTATGAATAATAATTATATATTATCATCATATACAAGACAATATGTATTTTTAATAGTATTTCAACTGAATAGAAAAAAAAATCACTTTGAAAATGTAGATGTGAACAAATGAATAAAGTAACAGATACAAAATATCAACTAAATTGGATAGAATGATGAATGCAGAAGAAAGCACATACTATTCTACACACGGTTCTGGTTCGTTAGGATAGAAAATGACGTTATTTTATATAACAATGCAATACGACGACTCTTGGTTTAGTAGCAGCCAGTTGAGTGAATTAAGAAAAATCTATATAACTATACATATAGAATATATGCTAGAATCAAATTGAAAAATAAATAATAAAATACAAGTAGACGTATAAGAGTCCTTTGTATTCATCGTTGTGCGTATTTCATAAACGTGGTGACGGCTATAATGTATCTATATACACATATATAAAACTGTTTTGCTATCATTAGTGTAAGATACGTCCAGGAAAGTGTTGGTTTTCTTCCTTGTGCTTTTATAAATGTCAACATTTATATATTTATTCATTTAAACATGCATCGTTATATATTTTATAAAAGAAAAGAAAGCAAATATCACCATTGTGTATCATTGTATGCCATTTCTGGAATATTCCTGATGGTGGGAGTTTAATGAAAGGCAGAAAGATTTGACAATAACTGATTTATATTTGGGTTAAAGAGAGCCTTCAATATGATACAATGTATAGTCAAATATTATTTTTAATAAATCTTTTGTTTGCCGCAGATTATTTGCAGTATCAAGATGCTCACGCTGTCGAGCGGGAATTTCTGCATCGGAATTAGTAATGAGAGCAAAAGAACTGGTCTATCATGTTGCGTGTTTTGTTTGCACTTCATGTGGTGTACCACTCAATAAAGGAGATCATTTTGGACAACGTGATGGACTCGTTTATTGCAGGTGAATATTTTTTAAAAATTTATTATTAATCTTTGCTGCAATTACCTTCACAATTTGAAATTTTCATAAATTTAAAGACCCCACTATGAATTGATTTGCTGTTCTGCGGATTATGGTAATACTTCCGGAAGTATTGAAGAAATTAGTTCACCTGGTGTGTCGCCACTTCCTGGTTATTACAGTGCAGCAGAACAAAGTCCACAAACATCAAGTGGTTCAATTCAAAAGGGAAGACCGAGAAAGAGAAAATTGTCAGAAGTGACTAGATCCGAAATGTCTGTATCCATGCGATTAGCTGCTGGTGGACTCGGTAATTATTATATATTATAAGTACTTGTACACAAATTTATTTGTGTTAGTACTCTATGTACATCTGTATAGTTCTCGTAATTGTTGAGTAAACATATTTAGAAACATATTTACATTATATTGAAGTAACAGCTTATTCTTGAATTCAGTCATAAACAAATCAATATTATATTTATATAATGTACATTTATCTTTATGTGTACATGTAAACGACATGATGGCTCAGCAAATAAAATGGACTCGTACATACACTCGAGTGCTCACTAAATAATGACAAGCTCAACATGAAACAGTGAATGCCTAGAATAATATTACGCTTGCCAGCCGGCCAATTATACTCTTCATCAATTAATCAAACCATTCAGTATTTCGTCACCCCTCATTTTGATCCTTCGATATTTTTATTATTTACATTATTATTGTTACCACTATTAAATATGTGATTGATATGGAATTATTCGGAAATTTTACGAATTAATATTGACTGTAATAATTTAATGTTGTAATAATTTAAAAAATAATTGTTAAGAGAAAATATGAATGGGTTCTTCGAATAGTATGAAAAAAAACCCCTGACACATCCGTCGTCACAGCGAACGGCGTTAAGCTGAACCATCATCATCAGTCATGCCGCGAGCTTTTTGGCCTTGTTCGCTCTTCTGTTATATATACACGTACAATATAAATGTTCTTTTTATATTACTCGTCAAAATGCAGCACATGAAAATACTGATCACGTCATTCCCAGGTATTTTATAATCGTTGGCCAATTAAAGATGGGACCAATGAGTATGTCCGCGAACAGGAATTTACGACCGGCAGCGCAATAAAATCGTTGACTTTGCTACGCTGCTATCCTCCCCCAGGTCTGTCTATCTTTTGCATGATCCATTCTCATATTATAAATGTCATACTCAACATTTTTTAATTTTAATTTATCATATATTTATTTTTCCACATTCAATGCAGTGATGTATTTTTTTACTTTACATTTCTTTCGGATTTTCACAAAAATTGATAATTATTCAGCAATATTTTACAACTATATGATGTTATAGAATATGTAAATATGTATAACAAAAAAAAAAAAAAAAAAATGGGGGAATCGGAGGAGCATGAAGGAAGAGAATGAAACAAATAATGTAAATAAAAATACACAAGATATATCGTGAGGTAAAGAAAAAAGGTTGAAACATACGTATATAGGTATATTGAATATAAGGTCGGGGCCCACGGGGACAGTGACAGATGAGTATCGACGCTGAGATGCATCGATTGGCCATTCCCTCCCGGAAAAGAATGCTGCCACGGACCAATACCCAGCCACTGCGACCAGAATGGCCGGCGAACACTGATACCTACATTCCCTTATAGTTGCTTCTTTTCCAGTTTCATTCTACATCTTCTCTTTACTTTCTCGTTCTTCTCGATTCTCGAGATGGCTCTTTATACAGCTTCCCGTTCCACCCTCTCGTTTTCACGTAATGTATATATACCTTTATAACAAACTATGGCAGTCCATTCCAAATTTTTGTCCACCAGATGACAAATTGTGACCTCATTCTTAAGGTATCGGTGCAACATCAACTATATCTGCCTCTGATGCATTATGATGTATACTTGTCCATAATCCGTCCATATCTAATACTTATACATATATATACAAATATGTATGTACGAAAAAAAAAAATTATTAGACAGTTCATTTCATTATCGTTAGCTGTGATAATTTTTTTATTGTTTTTTTTTTCTTCTCTCAATTGAGTAAAACACCAATATGTAACTGTACATATGAACTACCCTGATATGGATATGTTATATGGTTCTTTCAAATAATTTTTGGCTCGAAATTATCCGACTTTATATGAACCAATATCGATTGTAACATTTTGAAATATTTTTTATTCGTAAATTTATAGAGTTGCTTCATCCAAATGAATTATCATCATCTATGGAGTCATTAGTTGCTTATGATACATCTATTGGTTCACCTGGTCCAGCACATCATAGTCAAAGAACAAAGCGCATGCGGACGAGCTTCAAACATCATCAATTGCGAACAATGAAAAGTTACTTTGCTATAAATCAAAATCCAGACGCAAAGGATCTCAAACAACTGGCACAGAAAACCGGATTGTCAAAGCGAGTACTTCAGGTACGGATGAAATGCGTGTTTCGTTACATGATGCAAAAGCCATTTATATTTATAAATAAATTATCGACAGGTTTGGTTCCAAAATGCCAGAGCTAAATGGCGTCGGAATATAATGAGACAGGAGGGAAATACCGGTGGGAATAGTGTTGGTTGTCCTGGCACACCAATTCCATCTTCTACCGGAAATTCGCCAAATATCGTAGCTAATTCTGCATTTTTAGGTGACAGCAATAGCCAACCCTCGACGTCAATGGACGAACTTCATGCACTTCATCATTTACACTCTGGTGTTACGTCTCAAGTATCATTTTCGGATCTTTATTGATTTTTGACTCGGCGTTGAAAAGTCAAAAGTTATCCCTGCTCATTTCACATTAAATTATAATATAAAAATAGGAAATATCTTTCATCAGAACTATCACGGTGCTAAGTGCTTCCGGTATAATTAATTAAAAAAACATTCGTTTCATGGTTTACATGTGGACACTACTATACATACTAGTCATTATTTATAATTCATTAGTCATTTTAATTTCAAATAATCTACATTTAAGCAAAAGAAAATTACTAAATTGAATTATCATATAACATAAATTATAGTTACTTGTATACACAGTATAGTAGACAAATAAAACAGAAATTATTGTGAAAAAATAAATAAATACAAATTTATAATCATAAATTCAGTATATATATAAATGAACAGATTAAAATGATAAATAAGAAAATTTCATTATAGATTAATTTATTTACTTTACTCAATATTGTAGAGGAAAGAAATAATTTGTTTTTTTTTTTTATTTTTGATTTTATTTCATAAAATATACATTTTAGATGAATGTCACATGGTACTTAAGTGAGTGCGGCAATGGTTAAGGTGGTTGAGAATTTTAATAACATCATATTAGGTATATTTAAAAATTTCACGATGAGACTTGGGCAGGTAAAAGCATCAGAGGCGTGCCTACTTTTAGATATATCCTATATGCTTGAAGCCTATAACTTATGTATACATACAAACAAACATGCATATATGTGTATTCAAAACTTCCATATAAATTGTAGTTTCACTATATACTTGGTCGCTAAACATATATCTATATATGACTATATATGTTTACCATAAAGAGCACACGCGCGCTTTATAACCCCTTGGTCTCGCTCACGCGCTCATACAAGCTGGAGTCTACAGGACTATACATGTATGCTGTATATATTGTCGGCACTCATATAAGTTAATTTTCAATCTATATGCGGGTTTGGATGGTCGCGCAGAGACTCATCAACCAAATGAAGAAATTGAGAATCTCGTTAATATTTAATGGTTCTAAAGAGGAAAGATACAATGGTTCCAATAGTTCATATGAAACAAGTTTGCATAAATATATGTTTACGTTGAATACGCATTATATGTACGCAGATCGAATGTAATATTTATGAAAAAAAAAAAAAAAAAAAAAAACGTACGGAACGGGATATCCGGAAATATATATCGGTCAAACTATATCGTAAAATTATTTTAATCATCTATACATTTATCTGGAAATTTATATATTTACTTGATACATGTTGCTTTATAATTTTTGAATTTTTATTAAAAAGATTCGTATATAAATATGTTTAGATGTAGATATTTTGTTGACAATATGTTTATGCAGTAATCAATAGTAATATATATATACAGTAATAATATACAGTAATAATCGTCAAGACTTTTCTCTTAGACTATTATAGTACGAGATTCGGTATATGTAATATGCTAGGAATCTGTCTCACCTCTTTCGACCCTCTCTGCTCCCTATTTTTGCCATCATAAATCCCCACCCAAATGATGAGTCCACTCATGCCATTGTAGATACAAAACCCCCGACGCTATTTTCGAACCTCCCGGATCGATTCGTCAGCTCTGCCGTTTGATGTACCGCGCAAGTAAACGCGCATCGGTATTTCTGCCACATGTTGCCTCTCTCTTTTTATCATTCACTGTTACCTATATGTATATACGTATATATGGGTTGGTCGAAAATGGTCGGGGAATTAAAAAAAGTGGACCAATTTTCAGTAATTTGTTCGCAAACGGCTTGGACGAATGCATGGTTGCGTATCGGCACATTCACGTCTTACAAAAATATATACATATATATATATAACATAAGAGGATGAGTGAAAACGACCGTGAGCGCCCTCTGAGTTGAATGCGCGTGGGGAAGACGTCACATAAAGTTTAACCAGCGCATGCGCGATTATTTGCGCGAGGGTGTGAGAGCGAATCGAGTCAAGAGTCAAAGGGAGGGGACAATACTACCACGGTGCGAATGTACGCGAATGCGCTTATTTAGGTGGGAGAGGTAAGGAGAGGAACCTGGTCGATAGTCTTTTGTTCTGTCAAACATCGGAACGTTGGACCGCGCCCGGTTTCTCTTTTCCCCCTTAGTCGTTTCACCGTGTGTCGCCGCGTTTCTCTGCGTTTGCTCTCTGCATTCACTTCACCATATCTTGGCCGCCCTACCCGACTTCTTCTACTTCTTTGCTCGTGCAAACGGACCAAGCGAACGCGGTAGGGCCGTAAGTTTTTATTGGGGCGGCTGCTTCCACTCGCGATCTCTCCCAGTGTCCGTTTATGCGTCTCTTCTTTATTTCTCATTTTTGTTTTCGTCTTTTTCTACTACTACCACCACTACTACTACTACTACTACTACTACTACTACTACTACTGCTGCTGCTGCTGCTGCTGCCGCCACTTTATTTCGATACGATAACTGCAGCTCACCACACGGTTTCTACCTTGATGATATTCTCTTCTTCGTTCGTGTCTCTGCACAACAATAAAAACAATAAAAAATATAAACGTAAAAGAAGGTTGTCGGCCAGCTGCCGCTCGTGTTATCATATATATATATACACATTCATACATAGACTGTTTTCTCTGAAGAACCGCCATTGTTGACACTCTTTTCATAATTTACCGTTCTTCTTTGTGTATAACTTGCACGACTAATATGGCAATTTATCAATATATACATGCCATTAAATTTTAATATTTTCATTTGAAAATATACTGAGTGATGTTTAAAAATTAAAAGATGTATCAATTGTAATCAATTAATGACCAATCGATGTATTTCGATAGATCTATTGATATCAATAGTAATAATTATCGACAATTTTGTTTGGTAATATAGTTTTGTTTATATTCATTTGGGTGTATGAAAGTATCACTCGTCCATATATGTTTATAGGCATACATATATTGAACGTATGTATTCAAAGATATATATATATATATATGGGAGAGCGGACATGTAACGAAAGAGGGTTTGGTGAATATAGGCAGATGCTGTTGCATATGGAGAACAGAAAAAGAAGGAAAGATGGCGGTCTCGCGCGCACTTATTTCTTTCCCCGATGTCCCGCGGCCGTCTCTGCCGTTTCTGCCCTCCCGCGGACCCCCCTTCGTGTATGCATTGTCTACTGTGTGCGCTTGCTGCTGTAAATAATGTTTCCACTGTCCAAAGAGCAGCGCAAACCCAACAGAGGTTGGAGTTAACTGGAAATCCACGGTGGTTGTGTGCGCGGTAACTGCCTCTCTGCGCCGCTCGTTTGGAACCTGTCGCGCATAAACTGATTCCAAGACCCGACGATGTCCCTTCTGTTTCGCTTAAATCCTATTGGTTCTTTTCATCGACAGTAGACCCAACTTGTTTTACCCAATTCCCAATTTCGATTCACCATCAATTCTAAAATTCATGGATGTGGACCTTTATAAGTTAAATAAAAAATGTTTTTTTGGTAATTGCATAATCATGATGGTGAAATGGCGAAAAAAACAATTTTTTTTTGTTTCACTTCATGACAATAATATTCTTATCTCAATATGTACATGTAGATATACATAAATTTACATCTACCTATATACAATTCACATCAAGTAATTTCTAAAAACTCGTGATACCGAGAAAAGAGAATCAAAGTTGTATAAAAAATAAAAGCCGATATTATACATATACATATATACATGTATAAGGGGATGGTGATCTGGCGCGTTGTGGACCCTCTGTTGCAGTGAGAGTTCACGTTCCCGGTCTTTTTTACCCTTTGGATTATCCAACCGGCGAATCGCTTATTCGTGTATCAAATGTTTTTTACACTTTTTCATTCCCGGGACGCAAAGGCAGATTCTTTGTTTGCGATGGTCTTCGCAAGAAGAGGAGTTGCGCGGGTGCGAGAGAGGATGAACCAGAGATATAAAAAAGAAGTAAAGGAGAGTGGTAAGGTAGAACAGAAGAAAGAGATAGTGGCCATTGTAGCACGATCTGGACAAAGGTCGCCATAGCAACGGCATTCAAAGAGACACGAAAATGGCGATTTATGCTAATTGATGCAAGTTATATCGTATAACTATTGTACATTCAAAATATTTTATTGTTTATTTTTTTATAAATCATATTGTGATCAATTTTTGCGTTTTCAAATTTTAATTAATTTAACACATTTCAAGTTACTTGCATCAAGATATATTTTTTTTAAATCATAAAATCTTACTAGAATATACACACAATTTTTCATATATAAATATTCATCTGTATTTATAATTGTTTTTTTTTCTCATCAATTGCAATTTTAAATAATTTTTTTCATTTATAAATTTGTTGCATTATTATGTACAGATTTGTGCTAGTGCATACTTTTTTCCTCCATCATCATTATTTCACGATTAATTATAAAATTTCAAGTGTAAAAATATTTAATGAATGATTCAACGAAATAATATACAATATATTATATAAGTATAATAATTCGCAAGGTCTCAAATTGCGTGTATTCACACACACACACACACATAAATGTAATTAGTATTAAGTC
>JAQQBR010000003.1:8967952-8986910 GCA_030347285.1 Microctonus hyperodae | reverse complement strand
TATTTTTTTAAATTGTTGGGTGTATGCCTATGTATAAATCTATAACAGTATATCTAAAAGAAATATAATGAAAAAAAGAATTTTTTTTTAAATAAAACTTGTGAATAAGGAATCTGTAATATTTGCGATATAATTGGTAAGACTGTAATTCACGAGAAAAATTGATTTTTATTATTATTGTAAGCCTATGGATAGAATTCACCGAATTTAATCCAAGTTTACTGGTTCCCACTGTGTAGATCACAGTAGAACCAAAGTGGTCACAGTATTTATTGGAGAATACACCAGATATTGAACCGTCGTAATTCGACAATGGGTCCAGAGTGGGCTCAGGAAAGTTATCTAGTTTAAAAAATTCATAGTAGAAATTTTTCGTAACATCGTATGATAAAAAAATTTCTACCAGGTTCATAAAAAAATTACATATTGACTGCGAAGACTGAGAAGGTATGTACAACTTAGGATAAGCTTGAATTCTATTTGAGTTGTATCTCGCCAAAAGTCCAAAATTAATTCAGAATAATGAGTTATAGTTGAACCCGATTGCCACTCGTGCAGCAACCACGACAGAAGGCACACATTTTTTGTGACATATCACGTATCGGGTTCGTAATTAGCTTTTAACTTGTGTAAAGTTTAATAATTGTTTATAAATCAGCCACACTTCACAATATCATCATGAGCGGTGAGTATAAATAAACTCATTCGAAATTTCTGTAATTAATTTTTAATTTCAAGTGGGATTTTTGGTTAGGACTATTAGATACAGGTATATTATATAAATAACACGTTTATATGAGTCAAGAAAATATCAACAATTAAATTGCCCGGCTTCAATGAATGACCTTCAAATATTAAACAAATTAAATAGTACTTTATGTATATATTAATAAAAAAAAATTATGAGTTTCACTTAAAGTACATTAATTTTCATATTGGTTTATTAATAATAATTTTTTATTATATTTCTCGTGAGTGAAAAAAAATTTTCAATTATCCATTATCTTTTTCTTCATCAAATATCCGATGATTTCATGCTTGAAATAATAATAATATAAATTAATTGGCTGATTTTGAAACGACATTTCGAGATTACCCCTCATGAAGACATTTAGACTTTATACATGTATATTACACATTGTATGAAGTAAAAAAATTGATACTACATTTTGATTATTGTTACACTTAAATCCATGTGTAGTAGAGTGACGAATAAACAAATAAAATCATTAAAACTATAATTTCGAAATAAAAATTAAATAAAAAATGACTGTACTGAAATATCAAACTTATACTATCTATCATTGAATGATATTTTTACACTCGGTAGTTAGGGCCCGCCCCCTCATACAACAAGAAGTCCATGCGGATAAACGTCTCAGAGCAGTTATTCCTGGACTATTTTATAGAAGAGTGGCCAAGTTGTACTTATTATTTTGAATAAAGCTTCATACTATTATATGTATCGAAATTCGTATCGTAACTATTTTTATACACAATTTTCAGCGTATCATTTTTCCTCACCGTTCACGGCACTTTAGCGACGCGAGATACGATCTAAATTAATTATCAGAGACAGGAAGATAGAAAAAAAAAAAAAGAAACGAACGCACATTTTATAAATCATACATATATATCACTTCTCGATTGAGATTAATATAATCCTTCCGCAATGATAATATAGTATTTATATTTTATTACATAAATTAAATCTCAATATAATAAAAAACAAATTAAAATTGAGATTGTATAATTCATAGGAGTAAAATTAAAATTAAAATAATTTCGGTGCTTGACCTGCAGCAAGGTGGATTGGAATTCTCGCAAATGCGATGTTCTATTATGAGCATCTCAGAATACAGTAGAAAAAAGAGGAAAAAGGGAAGCAGGAAAAAAAATACAAATGAGAGAACAAGAAAGTATTACTTGTGCGTAAATATAAACCCTTGGACGGTCTCTACATCGCGACAACGTCCTCTCATGTTTCGTTTCTAGTTTCCACATAATATACATATCTTCATTCACTTTACACGAATAAAAGCGATGCACTCATTCAATCTCCTGCATCAAATGTCGGGAAAAAATAATAAAATAATAATATAACTACAATAATTACTGTACAAATCACCATTAACTATAAATAAAATTGCTATGTATGAATTACCGATATTTTCATAGTATAATCTTTCATCTCTGTACAATCAATTTGACCTCAGTGATCTACACTTATCAAGGTTTTTATTTTAATTTGAATATATGTCTAGTATTCTGATATATACCCATATATGCCATCATTAATTTCTCATATAAATATATTTATTAATTGGTTCTTCCCAAGATCTCTTATTATATCCTTACCACCATAGTAAATAAACTATACTCAATCGTACTAATAAAATATCATTATTATTTTGTTCATTTATAATTACTGTTAATTAATATTAACAACATATACACGTGGCGAAATTGCATATCATACATTTTTGATTCATTAGAAAGGTTATCACTTATCGCTAATTAAACAAAATTTTTTTGACTTTAAATAAAAGTATCATATTTTTTTAACTATTTCAGAATCTTTATACATTTCGGTGTAGTAAGTTGATTAATCAGTACCGAAGAAATTTTATATATTATTTTAAACTGATCTAACAATCTCGAATATGCTTTAATAATCAAAAAACACAAATTCAACAAGCGACATCACCTAAATATATATTGCAATTTGGCCAACTGCCATTTCTCATATATTCCACACAATGTCTGTCTCTCTTTTTCTAACACTTTTTCGCTGGCACCTTCATGCATCCTCTATTCTAATCCCCCGCTCTTGATATTTCGCTTCGCAATTTAATATGGTAGACCAGCAGTAATGAAAAAAAAAAAAAAAATTAAATTCCATATAATTTACGGGAGCAGTACATTTGTGGAGATGGTATACAGTTATCATATATGGTGTATGTAACTTATACCAAGACGCAATCTAGAGTTAAATATAGTCAACCATAAACAAATTTCGCCTCATTTCCAGGATATGCATGGATTACACTGGCAACTAATGACCCATATTGTCTTGGGGCACTTGTTTTGGCTCACTCCCTGAAGCGTGTTGGAACCAAATATGACATAGCAATCCTAATCACGCCGGGCGTTACATCTACTATGAGGTAAAATAATTTATCAATCTATTTTTATTCATATGAATAAAACACGAAAGAATGACGAAAAAAAAATTAGATAAATTTATATGTAGTAGTGAAGTTATGACTACTGTAACGGTACTACTCTCAATTGATAAGAATTGCTTCGTCCGCCAAGATGTTTTGCCAAAGTGCAATTGACCTTGAACTTGCATTGAAAATGTCATGAAATTTCAATGCCATGAGTTACATTGGCTCAACATAATAGAAAATAAATCTTGTTCGATCAGAAATGAAATATTCTAAGGGACATGTCTTTGATGTTCGTTTTATTCTTTCAATATTATGACTATCGAAATAGTTTGTAAATGTGATTATTGATCGATTCAAGGGAGAAATTAAATGCAGTCTTCTCAGTGGTTAAAGAAGTCAATGTTCTTGACTCAAAGGATGAAGCGAATTTGGCCCTGTTGGCAAGACCTGAGCTCGGAATCACGTTCACCAAACTACACTGTTGGAGAATGACACAGTATGAGAAATGTGTCTTTATTGACGCTGATGCTTTAGTGCGTTTAATTGAGTTCATTCATTTTATATATGATTTTATTCATGAATTTCAAAATTTTATTATTCAACACCACGAGAATATTATTATTTATTTAATATATTTTTTAGGTAGTACGTAATTGCGATGAACTATTTGAACGTGAAGAGTTGTCGGCAGCACCGGATGTTGGTTGGCCTGATTGTTTCAATTCCGGAGTATTTGTTTTCAAGCCATCTCAACAAACTTTCGCATCGCTTACGACATTCGCTGCATCCAAAGGTTCATTCGATGGCGGCGATCAAGGATTGTTAAATCAATATTTCAGCGATTGGGCACATAAAGATATCTCTAAACATTTACCATTCATCTATAATATGTGTTCCACCGCTACTTATTCATATCTTCCCGCATACAAACAGTAAGTTTACGATTATGTAAAATGTGTTTTTATCAAGTATTATATCATTGAGATTTAATAATGTCGAATTTTAGATATGGCAACGATGTTCGAATCATCCATTTTATTGGCAATGCAAAACCATGGCTTCAGTATTTCGATACCCAAACAGGTCAGGTCCATCCATCCTCTGAATCAGCCCATCTTCAATCACTTCTACAACTTTGGTGGAATATTTTTTGCCAAATGGTCCATCCTGAACTATCACCTGTTATGGTAGGTACTCTCATTCAAAAATTTTGAGATATAAAATTAATAGTGTGGGATTGGCGTTTACCAAATCTTTTCCTCCAATTTTTGTTGAGAAAAAATAATAATTATAAATAATTATGAGTTATTGAAATCGGATGGAATAATATAATATATTATCTACATATTTACTTATGGCCTGGTTATTATAATGCTTATCACCTTTTACTGATTCCACAAGCTAAGCAATGATCACAGAGATGCGAATTATTTCGAGGTAAGAAACTTGCAATAATGTATATTCATTTATAAACTCTCGCTATTACTATTTATTTAGATGAATGAAAAAAAAAACATATCTATTAAAGAAAATAAAATGACACCGAGTGTAAATTTTTAATAACACTATAAGTAATGTAGGTGTCAAATTGGCACAAACAACAATATCTAAATATGTTTTATATCAAACTACGCACTTGATGAAACTATTTCTGATTTATTTCTCAATCTTTTATCGTGTGAAATATTCCAATGTTACATCACTGTACAAAAGTAAATTATGAATTGGAAATATTGCATTAGCTGCTTTTTCACAATTCCTATATATTAAGTAGATCTAGAAGCGAATATACTTTGAACCACCATGTTCTTCCTAAAAATCGTATATTATATATTAATATATTTAATGAACATTTGCACATTTGCACTGGGTATAGTAAAATATGATATTTAATCTTTTTCTGGCGGTTCAAAGTATTTGTCTTTATATTTTGCCTTATTTTATCATAATAAAATATTAAAAGCCGTATTAAGGATGCTTTATAATTTACATTGAATGAATACTGCTTTTGATATTAGAAAGATATTGTTTAGTTTGTTGAAATTTCTTTAACCTCTGATTTTTAACTAACACAATTTAGTGTGCATTTTTTTCTGTTTTGGCATGTTCATGCTTGCACATAGGCCAGGAGTACTTTGGCACCAATTCGGCACGAATCCTGTCCACGCGAATCCTCCACGGCCTGTACATTGAACAATCCAACAGACTCGACGTACAACAAAGTTGACGAAACATTACCTGATTTTTCCGAATTTCATGATCCATGGGAAAATTATATTGAAATTAAAAATGAAAATATTGACAATAATATTATTGATAAAATTATAAATGACACGGACAGTATTAACAACAAAGAGAATGAATTTCATTTAAATAACGATGAAACTTATCGATTAAACGACGTCACTGACATAATAGATGAGAGACAAAATGATTATAATTATTGCAACAACAGTAAATTATATGATATTCATGAGCCTAGTGAACATTTTGAAAATGTTAATATAACAGAGTCACAAAATGAAATATTACACCTCGAAAAATGTTTAAATCTAGGAGATCTAGAAGATCATTCAGATCACTATCATTTTCCACATCAATCGCCAGCGAATGATAGTCATGAATACACAACACACACGAATTATCAATGTGAAAATTTTCAATATGACATACAACACAGTTACCAGTCACAGTCACAGTCAAAATCAAATTATCAGTATAATAATAACGATGGTAACTTGACGGAGGATGAAAATCACCACAACTGTCAATATAATATTCCGTATACTGACACACACACGATAAATTCTCATACCCATTCCCAAAGCTCCACAGAGTCTGAATTCATTGCGTGTCAATCACAAACAAACAGTTTCAACGAAATAGCTCATGACAATGTAAGTACTGACGATACATAAACGATATTTATCCATGTACAATGTAAATTGTTTAATATTCCAAAATAATAGATTAGTTATATGTTCATATTTATGTTTTAGTTTATATTTTTTATTTAGTTCGCGCTATCAATATTTTAGTTTATATATTAATTTGCAAGATATGATAGCAATCCTAAATATGGTATGTGCAGTATTTATCTACCATTAAATGATTTATATTTTTTATACTTTAGACTGGAATCGCTGGCGCGCTAGCTAAAATAACTTTGGGAACGGCAAGAAGTCCAGAACAAGAAGCTTTTGAGGAACATTTACGAAAGCACAGTTGGGAACAAGGCAAGATGGACTATATGGGTCGTGATAGTTTTGACAATATTTGGACAAAAATATGTACAACAATTTCAACTGTGGCTGAACATGAACCAACTGTTCCCCAAGTAAGAGATAATTTTTTTAGTTTATGCTATCCATAGTAATTAACTAGAAGAAAATAAATTATAATTATCAATTATTTACAGAAGAAACTTATCGAAGAAGATAATAAATTAGAAACAAGTCAAGTGATTACATCTACTAGTACCAAAATTCAATCCACGGAGACCGAAGTTGGTATGTGATTTTTTTCTTCATCAGATTCTAATGAAAATATTGACAAAAAGTATTTTCAGATCAAAAAAAAAAAAAAATAGATGATCAGAAATTTTTTACAAAAAATCCTGATAAATTCAGAATAATCAAACGGTGAATTTGTGGTTGAGATATAAAAACTGCAAAGCGATTAATTTGATAAAATTTACGCTGTTTTGTTTTTCTTTTTTTTTCTACTTAATTTTTGTATTAATCAAGCATGTCTTGATATACATGCAAGAATATAAAATTATTCATATAATTATATATTGTCTTTGAAAATTAATTTATACCAGCAAAAATATTGTTGTGGAAAAAAAAAACATTTGTAATAAGTTTGAGTGTTTGAAACAGGAGGAGAAAAGAGCAATTAACAGACCGTGTCATCATAGCATTGCTGAGTGTTGTATTGTCGTTTTGCTTGACTGGGGTAAATATTTTAAGAGCTTATTCACTAATAATTATCGCTTTACATAATTTATTTGTGATCTTCATGTTCATATCATCACAATGACAGAAATTTTATGAAACAAATATGTGGTATAGTAATGCAATTGTATTATTCTAAATTAGGCTATAATTTGTCTTGCCACTCATTATGCTTCAATAGCTTTTAGCAATAATCATCTCATAATTAAATAAAAATGATCTATTATACAAATCAATTATCATACTCGCATAATTCATATTCTTCTAATTCAGAGGCAATATCATGTTATATTAATTATATTTATATTATTTCTTGTATAATTTAGCATTACCAGCGCCACTACAACATCAAGATGTAATAAGTGAAATTCGTCCTAGAGAAACATCTGAGGAAACAACTAAAACAAAAGCGCCATGCTGTGAAAGCCAAACATCTATCATTGAGAGATCTAATATAATACATCCATCAATAGAATCACCATCTGTATCTGAAACTACCGCAACTGTTCCAACTTCTTTAGACGTAATGCAAGTAAATCTCGAACAAATTCTAGCGTCGACTTGCTCTCCATCAAAACTCTACACTGAACCATCTAATAATGACAATAAAATGAAAGATGATGTGACTACTGCAAGTTGTCCTCCAGAAAAGAAGACATTTATTAGTCAGTCATCTGCCATTCCACCACAATGTCAAATTGCATCTAAAGAATCTCATCTAATTGAAGAGACACAATGTGCCAAAAATATTACGGATACTGCTGTCCCCATTCAAGTAGCAGAATCTGTACTTGAAGCAGATATCAAAGAATCGGTTTCAGAGGATATCAAACCGGTAACTGAAGAAGCTATTTCTTCAATGTCTGCACCAATTCAAGAATCCATTTCTACTGTGGTTGAAACTCCTCTTGAACCTCCTGCGCCAGCACATTCTCAATCAATCGCTGCATTACCACCAGCGCAAGCCAATGGCACTGATAGATTGGATTATGACAGTGAATCAAATGAAAATATAAAACCGGAGGTAACACCAATATCAACTGCAGTCATGGAACCTGTATATGTACCGATTTCGGTATCTGAACCAGAAATCAAACAATTAGAAGAAAGCAAAAATGATACTATAGAAATAGCACCTGTTGTGGTTGGAAAAACTGACAATGCTGAACGTACATCTGATAATGTGGAAACGGTTGAAAAGGCCACTACATCAAGAGAAATTACAGTGGAGAGTAGTATTACAGACACCATCCAACCTACCCAATCAACATCTACAGCAGCTCCAATGGAAGAAACTATAATTAAAGATATAGAACCAAAAACCAATGTGCCTGATGAAATTTTAACGCAAGTTGTACTTGACGATTTTTCAAAGAAAACTGAAGAGCAACATGAAAAGCCTTTACCAATTACACAATTGAATATACCGGGGACGCCAACAATAATTGAAGCAACACCACCAACAAGTCCACCATTGGATGTTATGGAAACTCCTTTGGAGGAAGGAACAAAATCAACAAAAAAAGTTGTAAAGAAATCGATCAAAAAATCATCACCAGATGAAAAAACAGAAGGAGCTGAGACCGAGGAAAGTAAAAAATCCAAGAAAACAACGAAAAAGGCACCATCTGTAATAAAAAAATCAAAAGAATCGTTAGAGGAAGGCGCTGATAGTAGCGCAGTTGAGAAACCAAAAAAAATAGTTAAAGTAAAGAAAACCACGAAACCAACACAAAGTTTAGAAGCTGATTCATCTGTGCCCGATACACCACCACCAACTACATCATCAGAAACACCTGTACCACCAAAAAGAAAAGTTAAACCAGGAACTCCTAAACCCCCTGGCACTTCTACCAATAAATCTGGATCAGAACAATAATTGGGAGGCATTCATTATTATTCAGTGATATTTTCATGATATTCTTACGCACAATATCAAATTTTAAAAATGTATTCTCATAAAATTGTATTATATTTCGAAAAATATTGACGTTATACTAGTCTCTACGGTTTTTCTTTCTCGTATTTTATTTTTGTTTCTCTCAACAGTCATCTAAGGAATATTTATCGAAATTCAGACTGAGCTTGTATAAGAAAAAGAACAATGATTTTTATATATTATTCTGCATACTCATAAGATCATCATTTCTTCCGTATTTTGTTCACGCAGTTGTGTTTTCTTATTTCTTTTCCTCTCATCTACGTGTTCACTAATATATTATTATATATTTCACAGCAATTAATAAGTTGTTTAGCATTTGTATGTCATGATTGTAATTTACTTAGATAAATTCTATTTAAACAATTAAAAATTTTGCGCACATGAACGACCCACCGTACATCATTTTCTTACTATAAATACATAATAAGTATAAATTTTTTGATTCATAGTACTGATATTTCAAGCTTTTTTTACCTATGATAAATGCAAGAAAATATATAAAAAACTATATATAAATATTATCATGGTATACTTATTTTTCATGATATGTATAATATTGAGGATAAAATAACCAATATATATACACCCAATAGTCATGTAGATTTCTTCATAAAATTTCTATAGATGCAAAATGATATTAAATTAGCAACCAGCATCGGTATGAATAAAAGTAGCTAAGATAATTATGAAAGAAATAATTCAATATATATTCCTTTTATAATATATAATATTTTAATGCATTTCTGTAGGTGTATAAATGAAAGGAATTCATAAAAACTTACCAAGTATGAGCCATCTGTAAATAGGATAAAGTTTACAGTGGTGAGTGCAATTAAATATGGCAGCCACACTTTAGCTTCATAAACAAAAAGGATAATGATACATCACAAATTTCATTATTCATTTACTTTTATGAAATGATTTTAGGAAAAATAAAATATTCTTTTCTTCCTGGTTAATTTTCAGATCATAATCCGTTAGATCAGTTCAAGTTGTTGCTATCAGTTGTACCACCATGAAAAAATAATACATTGTCGTCTTCTGCGGCGTTGATACTTTCTACTTTATCAACCGTTACAAAATGGCGCCGAATATGTAGAAAAAAAAAATTATTACGTCGTCAAATGTGAATATTTTTTTTTTTCCAATATTCAATGTTGTTTAAAATCCTCCGACGCCATGATGGCTAAATTTTATTTATTCCATTTAAAAAATACGATAATTTAGCTGAATATAAAATATTTTTCGAACTAATTGAATGGCAGTTACACAAAAAAATGAGGAATAAGGATGTGCGTCAAGGGAATAATGATGATTGCAAGTGTCAACAACAAAAATCTTATCATAATACTCGACGAAACCAGGGTCTTATCACTTATTGGATTTTCGCCGGGATAAGAATAATACTTACTTTTATCCCACAAACGGGATACATTCATCCTGATGAATTCTTTCAATCTATCGAAGTGATTGCAGGTGGTGAAAATAATAAAATATGTAATAATTGATAATATGTATTATTTTCTAAAAACAATTCTTATGTTTTAGGCGATCGTTTTGATATAGAGGTTAATAAACCATGGGAATTTAATGTTACATCTCCAATAAGATCACCACTAATTTCCCAATTGACTGTCGGTATTCCATACACTATCTTTAATTTAATTTCACCATACTTGTGGCATTATTTTCAAATCACAATCAAAACTCCGTATTCTCTTATTGTCTTTCCACGTCTTTTTATTTGCGCATTATCATTCATATCAGACTATTGTCTCTATAAAATATGTCGTATTTACAACAAAAATTATTGTTCACGATTAGCAATTTACGCGAGCTCATATATTATGATTATATATGCTACTCGAACAATATCAAATTCAGTAGAATTAATTCTCTTTGCTTTATTAATTTATTATGTTTCGAGATGCATGATATATTCAGAAAATATTGTCTTACAAAGTGATAGAATATTAAATTATTATGAGAATGCTCAGAGTATTGTTGATCGTGTTAAATATTATAAACTGCGAGCATCATTACCTGTTCATTCTTTAAATCACTGTTTTATTATTGCGAGTATAACAGTAATTGGTATTTTTAACCGTCCAACATTTATTGCATTTGCCTTATCGCCAATATTTTTCTGGCTTCGACGAGGCCTTGGATCGCGTAGCGTGAATTTTTGGGATTTTCATGTACGTATGTTTATATTTGTTGCTTGCGGAATACCGATAGTTATTTTTATGATAATTAGCGACAGTTTTTATTTTGGATATCTTACATTGGGTGAAATTGTAAATTTAAATATTGGAATGAATAATTTCCTTGTAACGCCATTGAATTTTCTTAAGTATAATTCACAAACTGAAAATTTAGCTAGTCATGGATTACATTCACGATATTTACATTTTTTCGTTAATATACCACTTCTGTATAATATTCTGGGCATTGTAGCTGTTGTCGATTTTTTCGAAATGATTTATCGGTAAGCAACAATTATTATTCTTACCATCAGTTTATTTTTCATATGAAATAATGAATTTTAAATGTTTTCAGTGTTATAAAGTCACATTGGTTGAAATTACCACGTATTCAAAGTATTGAGAGTTTAATGACAGCATGTATTTTCGTTCCAATTGGATTGTTATCGGTATTTCCTCATCAAGAACCGAGATTTATTATACCTACGCTATTACCAATAGTTTATCTTTATGCACCAACGATTCAATATGAAAAAAATGATACAACAACTTTCCAAAGAAATGGAAACAAATCAGTTGATAAGTTCCAAAATAATGTATATCGTGTTAGCAGATTCAAGTACTGTTGGTGGATTTGCAATATTGTATTGGGAATTTTCTATGGCTTCGTTCATCAAGGTGGTGTGTTACCATTAACATCTCATCTTGCAAGAGAAATGCAAGCTAAACCAGAACTTATGCATTTACACTTACACACTTCATATATTTATCCGGTTCCCACTGCACTTTTACAATTAAGAAACATCAATAAAATTTATATTAGCAGTACTCGACACAGATACCAATTAAAGAAAGATTTTTTCCATTATGAACATGGAAGTATGACTACTGCACAAGTTTTTAATTCTATTCTTTCAACAGCGAAAAATTGTGATAAAAAATTTAAAATTGAAAGAATACCTTATAGAATTTATTATGCAATGCCTATCGATTTTTTTAATGACTTCAGTGAGTACACATTTATCAATGGCACAAATAATTTAAATTTCAGTGTAGTTAAGGTTTTTTATCCGCATATATCAACAGAAAAACTACCGTCATTTCATTTTGATCTTATTGAGTGCATTTTTATTGAAAGAATAAATATTTGCGTTGAAAAAATTGTACATAATTTTATTAGTCGACTTACGTACTTTTTTAAAAGTTTTGGCTTAATAATTGTGAGAATACAGTTATCTGATAATTATATGAATAGCGAAACAGTTATTTAGAGCTAATACATTTTTGCATATTATAATATTCAAACTATGAAACAGTAAATAAAATGAAATTAAAAAAAAAAAAGTATAACAGATCAGAAATAAATATTTATTAAAGGTGAAAATTAATCATGATGTTGTGTAATCTCGTATGCCCACGGAAGTTCTTCATTAAATTTACTTTTGTATACAGCACTTTTAGCTGCATGCAAACGTGGATTATCAATGTATGCTTCACATCCATAACACCAAACTGAAAGATCTACAAAACTTAAAGTTAAATAGTGCTCCATACTGTGACCATGAATTATTGCGTGCTGATTAATATTTCTTGCACAATTAACAGTGTAACAGTGTAAACAAATCCAATTTTCAATTTTACTATTACATTCAGAACAAGGAGTATGAATATTAATACCATTACTGGGTACGTCGTTTATTAATTTCAAGTGGGGACAATCAGCCAATGGTATTATTGCAAACATTTGATTAGTGTCTATTGCATATGCATCGTCAGACCATTGATTTTCGTTTTCTTTACTTGATCCAGCTCGTGGATTTTGATTACCAACGGATTCTGATTTATTTTCTTTTTGAGAGTCAACAGATTGCTTTGTACATTTAATTTCATCATCGTCTTTATTAATATTTAATGAGGCCATTTTATATTCCGCATCAGAGATAAGATTTTTTTCAGTTTGCCATTGCTCTCGAACGATTTTTAATTCACCTCCAGGGCTTATATCAAATGTTTGATGATTTTCTGATGTTTCCAAATTTATAATAGCTGATGCATCAGGTATAACATTTTCTTTAGGCAACGCTGCTTGAAACATGAGATTCGGCCAATAGTCTTTTTGTGTTTTTAAAACATTTTTAATAGTGGTGATTGCAGACGAACATGGTGCTACTCCGCTTACGGATAAAATGGGTAGAGGATCACCAAGAAGAGATTTCGTGCACATTGTCATTGCATAAGATATCGAATTAATATTATAGCCGCCTTCAAGGGCTAAAATGATTTTCCCATTTGCTAATGCCGATAACCAATGTGTAAAATGACCATATGCTATTGGTGAAACAGTATATCCTCCAAGTGGATCACCAATACATGCATCGAATCCTGCAGATACTAAAACTAATTCCGGATTGAATTGATATGCAATTGGCATAATAATTTGTTGGAATGCTGCAATATATTCAGGATCACTCATTTTTTTCCTATTCCACGGTATATTAATATTAAATCCTTCGCCTTTTCCTGTACCAATAACATCATAATTTGCGTCTGTAGAGTGTGGAAAAAAGGAACCATTATCGTAGCGATGTATAGATATGTACAAAATTTTTGGATCATCTTGAAGTATTGATTGAGTACCATTTCCATGATGAATATCCCAATCTACTATTAATACACGCTTAAGTCCATAATGTTGAGTGGCATATTTAGCAGCTATTGATATATTGTTGAACATACAAAAGCCACATGCAATATCTTCATCAGCATGATGTCCTGGTGGCCGAATTATTGCAACTCCTGATTGACTATCACCATTTAACACACTATCAACAACTTGAAGTAATGATCCGGTAGCAATGCAAGCACTCTCCCATGTTGCAGAATTAAAATAAATGGAATCCAAACTGCGCGCCTGTTTACTCAAATCGGAAATTTTTTTTTTCTCAGTTTCACGTATACTTTTAATATAATCACTTGTATGAACTAGCATAAGATCTTCTTCTGTAGCTGCACGACCTTGAAGAATATAACATCGTTTCAATAAATCGTATTCATCATGTTTTTCGTATATTCCTGCAATTCTTTTTGGTGACTCTGGATGAGTTGCATCAGATTGATTGTAATGTTTGAGCATTCGATCATCATAAACAAGACATACTCTATTTGGTGCTACATTTAAATTTGTTATTTGCTTAAGAGTTATTAAGCAATTATGAATATCATTAAGAGTTGTTGCAGATTGAATTGGATAACAGTTTCTTGTTTGATAAATTTCGGGTTTAGTTTCATCACCATTGAAAATAACAGCTGGTAGATGTCGATTAGATTCAGATTGTTCTTCCGTTGTTAAAATTGAATGGATACTATAAGTATCCTGATATTCATAACATTTCCAATAGGGCCTATGTGAATAAATTACATTTAAAATTGTCTCACGAATACTTGAACTTGGTAATTCGAGAACAGACGTCATCATCGGACATGGATCGCCCAAAAGAGTTCGTAATGTTAGCGCTGCCGATTCGGATAATGATTCCAAACAATAACCACCTTCAAGAATAACTGCGACTTTTCCATTGGCCAAAGCTAAAAGTGGTGATAATAAATGTGGATAAAACGCTGGTGAAATTTTCATTTCACCTTCAGGACAACCCAATGCTGCATCATAACCTGCCGAGATTATAATAAGATCCGGTTGAAATTCATATGCCATTGGCATGAGAACTTGATGAAATATTGCTAGATAATCCGCATTTGTCATTCCAGTTTTATTTAATGGAATATTAAAATTATATCCACGTCCGTCATTATCGCCCACATAATGATAATCAGATTCTCGAAGATTTGGCCAAAATTCTCCATGTTCATATCGGTGAATTGAAAAATAGACAACACGGGGATCGTTGTAAAACATTTGTTGTGTTGCCTGACCGTGATGAACATCCCAATCAACAATTAATATTTTATTAGCTAAACCGTCCTTCAACATCTTTTCGGCGCCTATTGCTACATTGTTGAAAAAACAATACCCACAATATTCGGATTTCATTGCATGATGCCCCGGTGGCCTGAATTGAAAAAAAAAGTCCATTAGTTTTATTGTTAAAATTGTTTTAAAAACATTATAGTACCTGATTATCGCCATTCCATTCTGAATTTGTTCTCTGCATATTGCCTCCAACAAATTTATTGTTGATCCAGTCGCTAATCTTGACAATCTATATGTTGACTAGATGAATAGGAAAATAAAATTATAGAAAAGAAATAAATATATTTAACATAATTCTTGAGATATTAGAGTATAATTAATGAATGTAAAACTTACTGGATGAATGTAAATGGCGTCATATCGGGATGATATTGTTTCTAATTTGTTCATATCTGTACATTCGTCTGTAGCCTTTAGTACATCAATTTGAAATTGTGTATGTTTTAAAAGTAACTCATCATGCGTGGCAAGTCTTGGCTCAATCAATTTGCATCTTTTTACTAAACCTAAATTTTCACACCGTTCTAAAATTCGTGTAAATCTCTCCGGACATTCTGGATAATTTTCATCCCATAAACATCGATGTTCTGCCATAGATTGATCAAAAATCAATCCAGTGTCTAATTTTATCATTTTTTTTGCGTCTATAACACTCTGATATATATCACTGATATAATGATTGTCTTCAGTTTTTTTGGATTGTTGTTTAAGTAATTTTTGTTCTGCTGCAGCTTTCCGTTTCGCTGCTATTATTTCAGGTGATGGTCGAACCTCAAGAATTAATAAAACAAAATAATGAACAAAAAAATTAATTCACTAAAAAAATTACACAATATCTGTATATATTACTTTTGTTAATAAAATAAATGTAGGATGTTGCAAGTATTTTGCCAACGTTATTTCTATGTAAAATTTAATGATAAGATTGTAATGATATCAGTAAACTTAATCATTGGAACATATATTGTTGCATTTATTCACAGTTTTATAATACTTATCAGTGAAAATAATGTGTGTATATAAACTAAATACTTTAGATAACGTTGATTTGGTTCTGACGTTGGCGCATGTTCTCCGTTGTGCAGACATCATGTATGAATTTCGGGGTTAATTCCAAATGTATTTTTTCTTTATTAGCAAAAAAATAATTTATGATAAACGTATTTTATTTAAACTGATAAATGCTGTAACTACACAAACAAAAATATGATAATTCAAGTGAAGAACGTGGGAGAACATTTACGATGACAACATTCACTTGAACGACAAATACGGTAATTCTTCATATACATATTGCTACACAACATCAACATCATCATACGGAGCAATACATCGTATATATATGCGCTATGTGAAATTGCATTAGTTATATACATATATATACATATATGATGGCGTCAATTGATGTTGTTGTGAATGTGTGCAACAGAAAATATATCTAATGCCAATCGAGCTATTTAATCGTTACTCGTTTATGCTACAGTGAAAGCAATCATTAGATTGTTTTTTTTTTTTTTTGAATATTGCGCCTATAATTTATAATCATTTTATAGTAAAATATTTGACCGCTAGAGTGTGAGATGACTAGTGGCGCCGAATTGGTGAAAATTTTCGACCATTCAAAAGTGATTTTTAGAAAGAGAAATATGTGTGGAATCTGCGCAGTGACACAATGCGCATCCAGGTATATTCATAGTACAGTTTATGTATGTGTGTAAGCCTATCATATATGTGTACATATATAAATGTGTGTATGCATGTATAGTATTTGATATGTATTGCTTATAATTGTGTACATGGCGTGCATATTGTTGTTGAAAGAAACAGTAGTAGGAATAATTGTATTTTAGGTCTCATTTTTGTGGATAAAATGAGTTCAATCACCAACAGTTCTACAGATGAAACCCAGATAAATTCACCATGTGTATTAAAATCGGATGTAGCCACTGGTGATAATGATAATACGGAAGAAAATAGAGAATCTGACGGGGATGCTGATGCAATTGATCAATCAGAGAGTGTACAAACTTTATCATCAAATGATCGTAAAAGAAAACTTGATGAAGATGTTATAAAACCTGCTAAAATACCTAAAATCGAAACAAATATATTGCAAACCGAAAAAAGAAGTAAAAATGAACAAAGTACAGAAAAGAGTATTTGTCAATCTGAATGTAATGCCGATGGACTCGGTCAATCATCAGAAACTGTACAATGCTCATCCGGTGAGCGAAAACACAAATCTCAAGACGATGATGAATTAACAAAAATTCCCAAATACGATACAGAACCAGATATAGCGGTAAGTAATTTATGTAATAAAATTTGTTCTGTTACATATTTATAAATAGATACAATTTTATTTCTAATCTTTTTCAATTCCAGTTATCCGATGTCCCATCAGATTTATGCTCTGTTCGATCAGATAGAAATGTAAAAATTGATGATGGTAAAATTACGGACAATTCCGCAGTTGTTGCTGGCCATTATAATGCTATTGAGGAAAAAGGACTATCTTACAGATCTCAGAGCAGAATTTTTTTCATGAGAAATTTCAATAATTGGATTAAAAGCATGCTAATAAGTAATTATTAATTAAACATGAAATATCATCAGTATTTTATTGTTTATGAATTCATATATTTGTCATTTACTTTTAGATGAATATTTAAGAAAAGTTCGACAATTTGCCGCTCATGGTACTCCACTTAGAGTGATGGATATGTGTTGTGGAAAAGGGGGAGATTTGTTAAAATGGAAAAAAGCAAATATATCACATCTAATATGCGCTGATATTGCGGATGTGTCTGTAAAACAATGTGAAAATCGTTATAAAGAAATTGTCAGTCAGAGTGGTAATGACCGTGGTTTCACACCAGTATTTACTGCTGAATTCATCACTGCTGACTGCGCAAAGGTATATATGTACACATATATCCATATTGTATGCAATTTATTTAAATTATTCATCTGTTCAAATTATTGTTAACTGAGGTATTTGAATATTTTAATGATCGCCATTGACGTATTATATGATATTTTTTAAAGAGTAAATTTTCAGGTACGTTTAAGGGAAAAATATAAAGATCCAAGTTTACAATTGGATTTAGTGAGCTGCCAATTCGCATTACATTATAGTTTTGAAAGTTTACCGCAAGCTATGTGTATGTTACAAAATGCCAGTGAGAGTCTTAAACCAGGGGGCTATTTCATTGCGACATTGCCAGATGCCAATGACCTCGTGTAAGTATTATATAATTATTGTCGTACATTACATGACAATAACATCATGATATGTGTAAAAAAAAAATCACACCCGTGTACATATTTTTTTTTTAAATATAGCTATCAATGGAGGAAAGCTGATGGCAATAAATTTGGAAATAATATTTATAATGTTGAATTTTGCTGCAATAAGGACGACATTCCTCTTTTTGGCGCTAAATATAATTTTCATCTTGAGGGCGTTGTTGACTGTCCTGAATTTCTTGTTTATTTACCATTACTGAAGAAACTTGCATTAAAATTGGGTCTTGAATTTGTTAGTTTTGAAAGATTCGATGAATTTTATGAACGACATCAGCAAGAGGGAAAATCACTTTTAGGTAAAATGCAAGCACTTGAGACCTATCCACCATATCATGAAGCACCGTTGCTTGGACAAAATCCTCAGGATTATCAAGATGCACTTCAGT
>JAQQBR010000003.1:8933184-8961265 GCA_030347285.1 Microctonus hyperodae | reverse complement strand
GCATATTGGCAATAACTGTGTAATTTTTTATGGCAGCGTCATGATTTAGTACGAATACAGCATTGAAAACAGATAATCAATCAATGTGATCGTGCTTAACATGATATATCACAAATTTTTTTTTTTCTCTCGAGAAAGAAACTCAATATACAAGTATACACATACTTATTTAGTGTAATAATTAAAGATTTCTACATGCAACTTATCTCAACCATACGCTGGAAAGAAATAAGGGAATAAATAAATCTAATTATTAGATCTATTCAGTAGTAGAAGCTATTAGTGATGCGTTAGATTACTATATGATAATAAATAATTTTAAATCGTCGTGTTCAATGATGTGAAAATAAGAATTTAGAATTGTGTAAATATTAATTCTAGTGTACAAAATGATGTCACCGCTATGAACGTGAAAATCGACCAGAAAAAATTTTTTGCGACTTTAACGAGATAAAGTATCAAGATGTTTTTGTTTTCTTTTTTAATTATTCAAGATAGTTATTTCGAGCTTAATCTTATTTCATTACATTCTCAATGTCAACTATCATTATAATTGCCTTTATTAATCATATTATTCAAGATATATCATCAATTGATTTTAAGAGTTAACCATCACAGATATCAAGTACAACTCACCATAAACATGTGCATTTATGAGTATTTTATTCATATCTGCTGATAAATAAGAGTAATCCAACTGTTGTTACTCAAATCACAGATACAAATACACGCACATGAAATGATAACAAAAACAAATATTACAAATGAGCATATATAGTTTTACACAATTTGAAATATTATTTTAAAAGTTATACCACATGATTGCACCCCATAAATATTAAGGGCAAAAAGAAGTAAAGTAATAACGAAAAAATGAAAAAAAAAAAACAAAAATGTACGCTCATAAATATAAAAAAATATATTTGCGAAAGTATGTAGATTATTCACGAATAATAGTTGTAGTTAATCGTGTGGGTTGTTAATATCATTTTTCAATCATCATCATCATTATTATATTCAGCCATTATATAAATAATTGAAAATGTAAGGTAATATTATTGCCAAAACTATTAATTTTCCATTTTCATTTTTAATATCATCGAGAGTGAACGACTGTTATTATCGAATGACTGCCAGTTTCTTAAAAAAAAATTACACTATACAACACTCTTTGAAATCAACGTGTGATTTTTAAAAAACCACATCATGTAATATTTTTGATTGATAGCTTCGTGCTATAATGGTATATATTATAAGATAATTATTAATAATTTTATTAAAGGGCGCGTCATTCATTGCAATATAACAAATGAAAGGCACTTTACTGTATAAGCCTATAACAATCTTTTCATTATTTACAAATGCCTAGGATATAAGTAGCTATCGATATTAAAATTTTTTCTTTAGTTTTATCGAATAATATGATATTATTTGTAAATCGAACTAACACGATAATAAATATAATGTCAGGTCTGATGTATGTGAAAAGCGCACTATATTGGAATACTGTCATTACACGAATAAAAGCAATTATGGAAGAAAAAAAAAAATTATTTCGCTCATGCAATGAATCGATTCTTATTTATTGTAGTAAATATATTATTATTTTTCTCGTTTCATTGTTTACCTTTTTCTTGCATTATTGAATTGTAAAAAATAAAAAAAAAATCACGTTAGTAATAATAAAAATACAATAATAATTTAATTGCGCCTTTCAAAAAATTGTCAATCATATATTATATTAATATAAAGAATTGAATAACATAACTAGAATGAATATCAGTAAAAAATCAACACTTGGATAAATTATTTGTTTAACTGTCGACAAAAAAAAACAACCATCATTAACATACCGTTATAATCCTTGAAGCATACAATATTAACCGTCTAACAACGGACGTATACATAAATATATAAAAGCATCAACACTGTAATATAATATCTGTTAATGATTGAGAAAAATAATCACTCACAAGGAATATAACGTTGATAAATAATTATTGATAATTTTGATTTTCTTCATTACTCAAGAACGTTGTCAATTTCGCCAAATGGCAAAACTGCTACCGTACCCGCAGCAGCAACACTTGCTGCATAAACATCTGGATCAAACCAACGAATCAATGACTGCAAAAAAATATCACATATACTATGAATATTATCAATAATACAATATGACTTTTATTCTATAAGACATTCAAATTTATTTCTTCTCCATGAATTATACTGAATTTTCTGAATATACTTTTTGTATTGCAGCATAGGGACACGATAATCATGCATTAGTATATGTGCATATCTTAGAAGCATAAAAACGCAAAAATTTTCTAGCGTGATACAAGCACGTATTTTTACGTTTTATGCAACTGGGATAGGAATATATATTATTAAATTGCAAATAGCATAATCATGCTAACATTGAATATTATAGTATATTAGTTTGAGAACAAATTATTTATTATATTTTTATCACAATATAATCACTACATTATCTCGTCATTATGATTAATAATGGTGTTTGACAAGTTTTATTGCTGACAATATTATTGGATCATAAACACATGATAATGATTATACACTTCAATATTAATCAAAGTGTTTTGGAATGAATATTTAATTTTATTAATCGTATTTTCAAGTGCTTTGAAAATCATTAAATTATGATTAAATACAACGCCATACATACAATCGATTATAATAATCGATTTCATTTGGTATTTATTTCTTTGTTGGTGAGATTCGCATGCACCAATCACTTTTTGGTTTAATTTCCAAATATATATTAATTTATTTTACGCCCAAAACAATATTTTTTCGCTCATTTCAGGTACAGTTTTCTTTCATTATATGCTTAAATGTAAAACTGTATTTAATATCTGTTATATATATTTTGTCTATGTATATATTATTGCCACTTGAAATCAATCATAAACGTGATTTCTAATCACGATAAAACTGATATAAAACAAATACTACTCAGCTTATTAGCCATCAAATAAACAAAGCTACATTATTAATAATAATAATATTGTTTTTAGGCTAAATATAAATTAGCCAACGAATGTGAAATGACGAAAAATAAATAAATAAATAAATGAATATAACTGCAAATCAAGCAATTAAGATTTTAGTATTTATAATGCGATGGTGATTATTACTTTATTGATGATATTTAAAATGGATGAGAGTATATAATTACGCATTTTTGTTATTATGTTTATGAGGTGGATATCGCTGTAAGAGGAAGAGCAAAATTTTTTGTAATGCAATCTTTGCTAGCGCAATCTACCTTACGAACGATGTTCGGACATTCTTTTTGGATACGTCCCCAATTAGCTGGAATACGTTTAGCGTATGGCCCTTTGGCACAGAGCAACAAAAATTCGTATGTTAATTCTCTGTCTCCTAAAATAGAATAAAATAATAAAAGACATGAAAAAAAATTTATGAAAAAGTTTTAATAATTATATACCTTTTGTTTTATTACGTGATGAATTCACATCTTCAGTTTTGGGTTTTATTATTGACTTAAAAGTCTCTTCACTCTCAGAAGTTGTGTTGCTCTCAATGCTCGTTTCCCTTTTAATCACATTTCCAGATAAATTCTGATCTTGCAGAGTTGTCGGAGTGATTTGGGTTTGAGTAAAAAATGTTGGTTCTTCTTCGGCGAAACCAAAGTATTCAATACCACTTGTAAATTGATCAAAATCTCCAGTGTATCGTGAAAAGTGTTCATCTAGAACTAACTTTGCTGTACGTACGAGATTCAAATTACATCCAGTTATTTTCAATGAATGATTTCCCACATTCACAGTGTGTTTATATTCGCCAATGCTTGCATCATTGGTTGATAAACTATGAAGCAAAGTTGAACGTAAATGAGACGTTTGTTGATGATGATGATGATGATGAAGACGATTAATTTCATCAGATTCGCTGCTATTAAGAGAAGAACTTGATCCTTCTTTTTCTACACCAGTTTGACCTAATCGTACTGGTGATGCATTCCGTTGGATTGTTTCTTTAATTAAATCTTTCGCGTAACTATAAACGGATGAAAAAGAAAAAGTGTACAATTAAATCATAATTGTATATATCATGACATTCGCGTGCACTCACTGTATTTTATCTTCAGAAGTACCGGTAATTTGGACCAGTCGTTCTTTCGCTCCAGGATTCACTGTAAATATATCGAATGCAAAATGCAGAAAAGAAATGCGTTCAATAACTATGAAGCGCACAATATTATTAAACGATCGAAAAATTTAAAGCATGTGAATGTTTTATGACACAAGTGGTCAACGATATGAGTTAGAATACAATCGATTGTAGCAATAATTATATTTTTCATGCATTTTATTATTGCTTACAAAATTAAAATTTTATTCTCACACCAATTTTTAGTTACTTGCAGAACGATTTAATCTTCTCTTTCATTTATTTTTTTATATTTGGTAATGGATGGTAATATGAATTTTCATCACACGTTAATTAAAAATTATATCATTGATGCAGTTAGAATTAATTTAAAATGAACGTGCGATCACAGCACGATGCACTCATTATTGAATTTCGTTATTTTTGGTGTTGTAGCGATTTTTTTCTCAAATCATTACCTCGCTGGAAGGAGATGATGGTCTCGCTGAGTTCTTCAATCATATGAACTCGTCTCCCCTTTATTCCCATCACTGTTTCACCGTGCAAATGATATTCAGAATACAAGACACATCCATTTTTGTTTCTTTTTTTTTTCACTTATCGCAAATGATTACTTATCGTTTCTAATAATTTCTCCATAATTTACTATGAATAAAAATAAATACAACAAAACATCTTACCTTTTCCTGAGTCACTGTTGCGAATAACAACCTCATCTTTGCAATAATTTTTACCAGGAATGCGAGTGGGTTTTGGGAATTTTCCACTATTTTTAATCACTTCACCAGCACCAAGTACTGGTGTCGATTGAATCGAAGTCAAACCAACCAAAGGTGTTCCCAATGTTGGTGTTGATATAGGCTCCAGTGAATGAACGTCCGGCTGCTTCCAATAAAATAAAAATCATTATTTCTCTTTTTTCAATGAACTAACTGTTCATTAGAAATTTTCAACACCCACATCGTCGATATTGGCTAACTTTGAAGCGTAGTAAGCCTCCATTGAATCATTATGACGCCATTGTTTAGCCCTTAATTCAATTAATTCCAGTAAATGAATCCTGGTCGTTAAATCGAGTCTATCATCTTGGCTTCCATTTCGTATTGCAACAAAAGCTCTATCCAGCTGATCTACAAATAATAATCATGATAATTCAATAATCATTATACTTATCATTCGTTATCTCTCACATTATCATAAATGAAATACCTTTGTATACAGCTTCAAACTGATGAGCACATTGCTTCAAAGTATTACACATGGTAATAATGTTTTGTTGAAGTGACGGATCATGGAAACCATTCGTTAAATTCGAAGTGACATTATCAATCAGAGATACTAAATCCTCAACTGTTTATATAATGTTTTAATAATTAATTAATTATATGGTTATGTATAGACATATATATTTTAAGGTAAATAAAAAATAATAATCATAATACATCAATTTATAATTATGATAATTTACCTGTCGTTATTCGCCCATCGTTTGTTGAATGTCGCTGATTTATTTTAAGGGGTCGCGGTTTTTCGTGTTTTTTAATCGTCCTTGGCCTCGGTGTGAGCTGTGTGCTGGCCATTTTGGAATCTTTGATCAAAACATAAAGATGAAATAATGAACAATATTGTCGAATACGTCGGATATAACTAAGCCAACCCACACATTTATCTTCGTATATGGAAATGTACACAATTCATGTAATGAACAGTGAAGCAAAATGAATTACAAGGAATTATGGTATTTATCTATTTTCCTATTAATACAATACATTTTTTTAAGGTTATAAATTTCTTCAAAGACATAATGAAAGTAATATTGGTAAAAATATGCATTCGTTTTTAATAATTAATAAATATGACTTTACCAATCCTTTATGAAAGACCGTTATGTCTTTAGATGTATTTGTGAACTGATTATGTATAGAGTTGGTTTTATAGTGACGAATGGGCACCAGATATTGACAACACAATGAATGAAAAACTCTAGCGAAAGTAGCACTAGCTGTGTATATATGCGTACAAACTTGCATACACACATACATACTATGCTACTATGTATATGACCATCAGCTTATATACCTATATATGCGTGCCAATTATGTAGGAATTCTTGGAATATTGTCTCTTTTGTAATTAACTTCACTATTCTTTCATTTTAGTTTCACTTCTGCGTCGAAATTGATATTTGCAACTGCTTTATTTTATTTTAGAACACGAAATTAAAATTTGTTATTTTCATGATTAATGTAGCAATTGTATAAATATTATTATTGAGATGAAGAATTTAATTTGTGAGTGTAAAGGTTTTTTTAAATTTTTGTTATAAATTTGTCGCTTTTCCAGAGTATAAAATTTTTTTATACAAATATAATTATTATAACAAATTTTGTAGAATTTTGACGATGATGAATATCTAAGGTAGTTTAATAAAAATGAATTATTAATAATGTTTTTATTATTAAATCTATAATAATTCAATTTAAGAGGAAAATGTTTTATTTCAAGTGAATCGTTTCTTCTTGAAACCTGAAACATATAAAACATAAATTAATGATCAATAAATAAAATGTATAAATATGAGAAAAATTATGAAAATATTTATTATTAACATACGTTTCTTTCCTTTATCATTATTACGTTTTCGTTTATTTTTACTAGATGATGATCCGCCAAATGTCGTTATCTCATCACCAAGTGTATTTAATGTAGAAAATTGACGATTACGATGTTTTTCTTGTTTGCCCACAGGCAATCGAGTCATATAATTTTCTTCATATTCAATTTTACGTTTATTCTCACGACTTAAACTCATTTTTCTTTCACTAGCCTGACTATCCTCAATGGGTGCATCAAGATATTCCTCCTTTAATTCACGTAAAATTGCAGTTGAAACTGCACGCTTTCGGTTTCGATCACCGGCGTTGCGTATTTTCTCTGAAATCGTTTCATCACCATCTGAAAATAATTGCAATAATTAATATCAAAACCATAATAATACGACAGCAATAATGTACATATAATAAATATTACCATAATGAACTGCAGCAAGTTTTGGTGGTACATAAACACCAGATTTTCGTAATTTCTTCGTATTACTAATAGTTTTTTCATCATCAACTTCATCAGAGTCCTCTTCATTACTGTCTTCAATTTTTCCAACAAATGCATCGGGATTTGCTTTGAAACTCGTTAAATTTATTTCACCTGTTGCACCCATCACTGTACTCTTTACCAATTTATCAACTTGATATTTCAATTTATAATCAATCGGTCGAATTTTTTCAAGAACAGTTCTAATCTCAATCAAACGTTCAATTGATGGATCACTATCAATTTGTTCACCTGAACTTTTTCTCAAGACAATGTATGTAAGATTAATAAGGTACGACAGCAGCATCTGATACTTGACGTCTAAAAAACTCAGACCTTTTGCCGTAAATATTTCATTATTTTTTATTCGACTCAGCATCATGTCTATCAGCTGATTTATTCGATCAACACTTGTATTCATTTCCCCAAATAATTGGATCACCTGTGGCAAATCTTTTTGCGCCATCTCATCCACAACCTGGAAAATTTTGTCCAATTAATTAAATACAAAATAACTGTAAGTATTGCAAATGCTTTTATTTTATTCTTTTGATATATTTAATAATATTTTTAATGTCCATTTAAGATGAATAACTAACCTGCACCATTGTGAAATCCAAACGTGCTCATCAACCTTTTCTTATACACCAATTCTAACCTAACTTAGCACGTTTGAATTGGGATACGACACCTGGTGACAAAAATAAATATTATTTTAAAAAATAAACATTTTACTACTACTTGGTTTTATACATTATAAACAACTACGCACTCAAAAATACAACTTTTTATTTTCTAGATTATAATAAAATTCAAGTCACATCAGTGCAATCAAATGCCTTATATACAAAGCTCATTATGTTGTGAGTAATAAATTTGAAAATTAATATACAAGACACCATTTAGATTCACCAGTCGATTCATCGATATCCGTTTTGAATATTTGAAAAGTCGCGGGAAAAATGTAAATTACGAATAGAAAGAAAAACAGTAAAATCCGCAAAAAAGTAGTGAAACAAAAATATAAATCTACATAATACACATAAAATAATATACAATACATATTGAATGTGTGATGTATAAGCATGGAATCGGAAGCTTGTGATTGGTTCGACTGTCGCCAAGCAAAGTGCGCCGGACAAATGAGTCGCGAGCATTACTTTCGTATCCATTGGTCCATCAGAATTCAGGTTTCGTTGTTGATATGTATTGCGATCCTCCCCACTCGCGACACCCACGTATATGTGTATACAAATAAACACACAGACACATTGTGTGAATTGTATGAACCTGTGTGTCGACCTCAGAACAACAGCCATTTGCCTCATGTGTGGCGATTCGTAAATGTGATACAAAAGCCATAACAAACGTGAATCGTATACGATTATATTCTCGAATTTTTTTCTCATATAACTGTGCGGGAATACCCGAAATATTTTGTCAAAATAACGCGACGAAAAAGGATGATACACTCGGGACGTACGAGGCTCGAGGTAAGTAATTAATTTGAATTAATATTTCAAATAATAATATGTAATTATTAAATGATTTCGATTAATAATAAGTGATGAAGAGAAGAAATGAAAGAAGCGAAAAAAAAGAGAAATTAAGTTTGTTGTGTGTAAATTTTATGCGCGCGCAATCATTTTAATGTTATACCAATGTTGTTGTCATCATTTTCATCCAGGCCAAACAGCTGATTTTCTACTGTCACAATTATAAATTTAATATTAAAAAAAATGTCATGAATTAATTGTTCATTGCATCGATTCATTATATAAGAAAAACATTTGTGCATGATTGTATAACAAAAGATCGATTTGCCATTCACGTGGACGTATTATATTGAATTTTAAAAGATCAAGTTCCCTTCATATCATCTACATCTATTTGTCCACCATTGACCTATCGGTTTCATCTACGCTCTTTGTTCTCTATATCAACAATCAATTGTATCTGTACTTACATTTCCATTAAAAGTACACATAAAAATATATACAACAATATGAACTGTCATACTTTATTACTATTATTATTATTATTTTTTCATAGTCATTATTTTATCTATTATTATCTATGATTATTATTTTTTTATTACTATCAAACGTTAATAATATAATCTTATAAAAAATTTTTCTTATATTTATTTATTTTTGTATTGTTTTATGGTATTTTCGGGTAATCTTTTTCATCATTCTGCGCGTTCTTTGTTCTTCTGTCTTTCTCTATTTACTCAGTTTTCGTTCATTCACCCGTGTGCGGGCTGCGCCGAATTTTTTTTTTTCATTTTTTTTTCATTCTCTACTACCGCTACCGCTGTCGTCGCTGCTGCTGCTCCGTTCCTGTTGCCATGAAATTCTCGGCGGTTTATTTATTTTTACGATTATACAGCGAAATTTTACAAATTGAAGTAGTAAATTTAGGAGATCATCTGGGCTGTGTTTTAGAAAAAAATAAAACGCGTAGGATTGTGTGAAAGCGGGGAAATTGATGAAAGGAGAGAACAATTAATGACGAATAATCAATGGTGGAATCAAGAATATCCTTATTATAAACATTATAACCGTCATTATTATCACCCTCATCACCATCATCATCATCATCATCATCAATATCACCAGCATTATCACCATCATCAGAGCAATTATTATACATCACAAATGCTTATTCATATTCCCATGAGTAATATGAAACATACTTATATGCAGGTTGGTAATTTTTTTTTTTATCTGAAACGCACATTCCCCGCTTATTCTACATTTCGTTTTGTCCTCTATTTTGAATTTAAGCGCGAGGTTCGCGTAAATTATAAATATGAAATGGTTTGTTTATTCATGTAAAATTTAAATAGGAGAATGAAAGAAGAAGAAAAAGGGATATTATTTATTTTAGCTGACATGGGTATTTCATGACGATGAAGCGCAAATAAACAAGAAACTGCCAAAGGAATTATTACTTAGGATTCTATCATATCTTGATGTGGTGTCACTATGCAGATGTGCACAAGTGAGCAAAGCCTGGAATGTCCTGGCATTGGATGGTTCTAATTGGCAACGAATAGATTTATTTGATTTTCAGCGGGATGTAGAGGTAGGAAAATAATGGGAAAAAAAAATATTAATAACAATAATTAACGAAACAAAGGAACAAAAAAAGAATTTGGAAATATCGATAATTTTATGTACATAGGTATATTGATATGTAAATTATTATTTTGTTATTATATGAACAAGGGACCAGTAATAGAAAATATATCAAGACGATGTGGTGGTTTCCTTCGTCAATTGTCGCTACGTGGCTGCCAAAGTATTGGCAACAACTCAATGAGAACTCTTGCTCAATCCTGTACAAACATAGAAGAATTGAACTTGAGTCAATGTAAAAAAATATCGGACGCAACATGTGCAGCATTGAGCAATCATTGTCCAAAATTACAGCGTCTCAATTTGGATTCGTGTCCAGAGATCACTGACATCGCTTTGAAGGATATATCACACGGTTGCCAATTATTAACACATATTAATTTGTCATGGTGTAAATTATTAACTGATAATGGAGTTGAAGCACTGGCACGAGGGTGTCCAGAATTGAGAAGTTTTCTCAGTAAAGGATGTCGACAGCTCACTGATCGAGCCATCAAGTGCCTCGCTCGTTACTGCCCAAAACTTGAAGCAATCAATCTCCATGAGTGCCGTGTGAGTGATATTTCTCATTTATTCTTGTTATAAAATGATGTATGGGCTAAGTTATATTATTTATATATTATGATTTTAATTTAATTTGTAGAATATAACTGATGACGCTGTGCGTGAACTGGGTGAGAAATGTCCACGATTACACTACGTTTGCCTGTCCAATTGTTCGAATTTAACGGATGCGTCATTGGTTACATTAGCACAACATTGTCCCCTATTAAGTATCCTCGAGTGTTCTGCCTGTATACATTTCACTGATGCTGGTTTTCAAGCACTTGCGCGAGTAAGTTCAATATTAATGCTAGAAAAATAAGAGAAAAATAATAAAAAAAAAATAAAATATATATTGAAAAAAAAAATTGATAAATAAAATGAATTATGGTAGTTTTAATAGTGATACTTGAATTAATTAAAAGCAACGGCTCTTTTTTTGACAATTTTATTTATAGAATTGCAGGCTATTGGAGAAAATGGATTTGGAGGAATGTACGCTTATTACGGATGCCACGCTTATTCATTTGGCAATGGGTTGTCCACGTTTGGAAAAGCTGGTAAAACTATAACTGACTTATCATTTAATCTATTATTTTTAATTATATTTTTATTTCGTTTTTTCTTTATTTTTCATTTGGTTTTCAGAGTTTATCACATTGTGAATTAATTACTGACGAGGGAATAAGGCAACTCGCATTGTCACCATGTGCATCCGAAAATCTTGCTGTTTTGGAGCTCGATAACTGTCCACTTATTACGGACGCAAGTTTGGACCATTTGTTGCAAGCATGTCATAATCTTGAACGAATTGAACTTTATGACTGTCAATTGATAACACGATCTGGCATACGTCGACTCAGGGTAATTATAAATTATAAATTATTCATATATTTAAATATTTGTTTTTACTTTTTGTTCTTTTTTTTGTTTTTATATTTCAATTCGCAGACTCATCTACCAAACATCAAAGTGCATGCTTATTTTGCTCCAATGACACCACCACCAAGCGCTGGAGCATCACGACAACGTTATTGTCGTTGCTGCGTGATCCTATGATTTACTTTTTAATCAACTCTCGAGTGAATTCGGCCATTGTATTTTGCCACCGAGATTTTTGCTCGATGGAAAGGTTAAAATACTTTGAATCGTTTATGCGTAAACGGAGAATGATGTTTTAGGTGATATTTTGGAATTTAAAAATCGTGAAACCCTGAAAAAATTTTTTTGGATCTAATATATAGATTCATTAATCGGTTAAAAATATTCACCGATATGTCCTTCCCCCGGGGTCGGTGATATCCGTCAAGATCTCTGATATTTATAGGTTGAAGTTATCTGAGGTGACATTTTTTTATATGTATGTTTTTTCATTGACAATTTATTATATCACCGGGTGACATATGAGAACCAGGAGAATACAGACTGACAAAATAATCAAACCTTTTAAAACTGAATTAGGTTTATAAACACACAATTAACGAAAACTTGGTAAGCTTTTTTTTCGTTTAAGATAATTTTTTAAAATCCGAAATTTCATTGATTTTGTGCGTTTGTATTTGTAGTTCTTTTTTTTCTTCTTATCTGCTTTTGGTTACTCATGGGAAATTAATTATTTTCCATGAGATTCGCAGGATTGCAGGATATAGGACTATCGGAGATGAAACAAAAAATCAATAAGAAAAAATGGATCATACGAAAATAGACCGTCATTGAAATTCAGGGATTAAACAAAAAGCCACATCGTGCGTGGTGAATTTCAAACAAAATTTTGTGTGTACCTGCATGTTGTCAGGTACAATTCTATTGGGCTGCCGAAACAATTTTTTTCTATTAAAAAAATTGCCATATTCTCGAAAAAAAAAATTAATAAATAAATAAAATGAATTACGAAGACAAACATAAGTAGGATAAATGTGCGATTACAGTACGCAAATCAATTCTAATTTTTTGTAGAATTTAAGACAACGTATCGCCTAGATTTAATAATAGATGTAAAACATGAAACTGAAAGAGAAAAATGGAAGGAAATTGAATGAATCGAAAGAACGAACGCCCATAGTTATTATAAAAAATGAAAAAAGAAAAAAAAAAAGCAAATATAAGATATGTTTTATACGCCACATGTCGTTATTAGCTAAACGTATGTTAATAATCGTCTATTATCATTGTAATAGCAAGTACGTACGTATGTTAAAGTTGGTATGTCGCCCAAGGTTTTTTAAAACGTACCTGAAGTCGTTTAAAAGTTTCTGCGACTAATATACGTTTGGATAAACAGCATATGCGTAACCTGAGAGATGTTACGAATAATATCGTAACGTTAATGTTTCTAATGATGCTAATCCACTCTGATGTATGTGGTTTATTGTCGGGAAAGGAGTTAAAAGTCCGTTAGTGACGTGAAAATGTGATGGCGCAAGTGTTTGGCTGTGCAGTAGCTTAGTATGAAGAGTTTGTGAGGGTGAGATTTAATGGAACATTATATTATCGAATTCATTATTCAAATAATATTTAATTATATTATTCTGACAATGGATTCAAATATATGTCGAATTTTCATTGCTTCGATGAACTGCAATGTACCATGTATATATTTTCATTAATGTGTATGAATAAAATAAATTCATGATAAAAAATTTTATTTATTGGTTTTTCAATTTATAATTAATTCGAATATAAAATATTTGATTGAATAACAATAATGATTATTTGAATCATATTATAAATATAAATTTAATTCATATAAACTTTGTTATTTTATGTATATTGCTTAGTTTTAAATTTTAAATCATCAAATTCAAATTCGATTTTTTATTTATGTTAAAAATAATCGCCATTAGTGGCGCTGATTTAACTTTTTAACTGCGCCATCTATCAGCAATGACATCTAATATATTCCCCATACCACTATCTGCATCGTCGTCGAGAGAGAGAGCTTACAGCTGTTACCAATGATGCTAATTTGTATGTACGACAACATTCGACAGTACCACGAATTTCATAACCTCACAAGTAATTGAATAAATCCAATAAAGTTATTGTTTTTCAGTCTATTTCTGTTTATTTAGTTATTAATATGGGATAAATTAATTATTTAATTTTGTTTGTGTGTTCCAGGTTAAATATTGAATCAAATATGAGTAAATATAAAAGGAAGGAAATGTCTGATGACAATAGCGACAGTGAAGAAGAACGCCGGGAAAAGGATATTAAAGAAAGAGATGAATTTGCAAATCGTCTAAAAGTGAAAGATGAATCGAGAACAAGAAAAGTGGCTATGCCCGTGGGTTCTGGGGCTGCCGAAGCAGCCAAACGATTAAAAATAATTGAAACTGATTCACGTGAAAAGCTTGTACCGAAATTGCGAGTAGAGTCACGTCGACAGTATTTAGAAAAACGCAAAGAAGATAAAGTCGCTGAATTGGAGGCTGATATTATTGATGATGAATATTTATTTGATGAAAATGCATTAACGGAACGTGAAAAAAAAGAGAGGCAGCATAAAAAACAATTATTGCAGCTGGCTGTTGAACATGAAAAAGCACGTGAACTTGAACGCATTCAACGTTATCATATGCCATTGGAGAAAGGAAATGCTGAAACTGAGTCTGATAAATATGAAAATGAAGCACCACAATCGGAACAAAGTAAATGGGAGTCACAGCAAATGACTTCAGCTGTATTCAAATTTGGTGCACAAAATCGTAAACATGACAAAAATCATGAATTATTATTAGATGATGAAATTGAATTTGTTCAAGCATTACGTATGCCTGGCACTGATGAACATAAACGTTTAGAACCGCCACAAGAAGTTGAGAAGAAAAAAGTATTGACAACAATCGAAGAAACAAAAAAAAGCTTACCAATATATCAATTTAAAAGAGAATTAGTTCAAGCAATTAGAGACAATCAAGTATTAATAATTGAAGGTGAAACTGGTTCCGGTAAAACCACACAAATTCCACAGTATTTACACGAAAGTGGATTTACTAAAGATGGTAAAATAATTGGTTGCACACAACCAAGACGTGTCGCTGCTATGTCAGTTGCTGCCAGAGTTGCACACGAAATGGCTGTTAAACTTGGAAATGAAGTTGGTTACGCAATTCGTTTTGAGGATTGTACATCACATCGTACAATAATTAAATACATGACTGACGGTACACTTCATCGTGAATTCCTCAGTGAACCCGATCTCGAATCCTACAGCGTTATAATAATTGATGAGGCGCACGAACGTACCCTTCATACTGACATTCTTTTTGGTCTTGTTAAAGATATTACACGTTTTCGACCAGATTTAAAACTTCTTATATCATCGGCAACACTTGACGCAGATAAATTCAGTACTTTTTTCGATAATGCACCGGTATTTCGTATTCCAGGACGACGATTTCAGGTTGATATCTATTATACAAAAGCGCCTGAAGCTGATTATATTGATGCCTGTGTTGTTTCTATTTTGCAAATACACGCGACACAACCCCGTGGTGATATTTTAGTATTTTTGACTGGTCAAGATGAGATTGAAACGTGTCAAGAGATGTTGCAGGAACGAGTACGAAGATTGGGAACTAAATTAAATGAATTAATAATACTTCCAGTGTATGCAAATTTGCCGAGTGATATGCAGGCAAAAATATTTCAACCAACACCACCTGGAGCACGAAAAGTCGTTCTTGCAACAAATATTGCTGAAACATCATTGACTATTGACAATATTGTCTATGTAATTGATCCTGGTTTTGCAAAACAGAATAATTTTAATTCACGTACCGGTATGGAAAGTCTTATTGTTGTTCCAATTAGTAAAGCATCAGCAAATCAACGTGCTGGTCGTGCTGGACGCGTTGCACCTGGTAAATGTTTTAGGTTGTACACTGCATGGGCATATAAACATGATTTGGAGGATAATACAGTGCCAGAAATTCAACGTATTAATCTTGGTAATGCCGTATTGACATTAAAAGCATTGAATATTAATGATTTAGTTCATTTTGATTTTTTGGATCCACCACCGCATGAAACACTCATATTGGCATTGGAGCAATTGTATGCACTTGGTGCATTGAATCATCGTGGTGAATTGACAAAATTAGGTCGTAAAATGGCGGAATTTCCATTGGATCCAATGATGGCTAAGATGTTGATTGCCAGTGAAAAATATCGATGCTCAGAAGAGATAGCTTCAATTGCAGCCATGTTATCTGTGAATGGAGCAATATTTTATCGTCCAAAGGATAAAATTATTCACGCTGATACAGCACGAAAAAATTTTCATGTACCTGGCGGTGATCATTTAACATTGCTCAATATTTATAATCAATGGCAACAAAGTGATTTCAGTACACATTGGTGTTATGAAAATTTCATTCAACATAAATCAATGAAACGTGCACGAGATGTAAGAGAACAATTGGTAGGTTTAATGCAACGAGTTGAAATGGAGCTTGTTTCTGGAATTTCAGATACAGTTAATATAAGAAAAGCTATTACTGCAGGTTATTTTTATCACGTTTCGCGTTTATCAAAAAGTGGCCACTATAAAACAGCCAAACATAATCAAACCGTTTCAATTCATCCAAATAGCTCATTATTTCAAGATTTACCACGATGGCTTCTCTATCATGAATTGGTGTTTACAACGAAAGAATTTATGCGACAAGTAACTGAAATCGAAAGTAAATGGTTGTTAGAAGTTGCACCACATTATTACAAACCGCGTGAATTAGAAGATTCGACTAATAAAAAAATGCCAAAGGTAGTGGGTAGAGCTGCTCCTGATGGAACATAAATATCATATAAATTTTGTTTATGTATGTATATATATTTGTAAAAATTCACTATGTAAAAATCGTATGTATTAATTAAATACAATTTTGTAGCACCGTATTTCATGAAATATTCTACATTATAACGAATTACAATTAATGAAGAGGATTTTAAATGAATAAAATAAAACTGCAATATATTTTTTACATAACGCTCATATGTATTATATCATTTTCCAACATGTTACAATAATATTTGTCTAAACTCAACGTCAATATATATATAATATATGTATATATATTTTATGTATTCAAATTATTGTAAAACATGTCATTCTCTATCTTTCCTTCATTTATATAATCATTATAAAAGTTACTTTCTCATTAACATTCAATTGAAAAATAGTTGATATTATTTTATTATTGTTTTTTTTTATCTAAAATGGAAGGCAAAGTTATTATTATAATCTAATTGGGACAGTAATCCCTATTTATGTTATTTAACACGTCAAAATACGTTTCTCTGAACACTGAACGTTTGTTATTCGACACAAAAAGCACATGGAATTATTTTCATTCTCGTGCTTCTTTATAAACCATCGCAAGATATGCATTTTTTTTTTTTATGGAATGAAATATACATAACATATTAAAGTCTATGGTGCGGTGGAATCATAAATATTGGAAACCGCAATTATTTGCTTTAACAATATGAAATATATCAACGATCTGTTTTTTTTAACACGTTGTGCAATAACAAAGAATAAATTGGATTAATAGTCGTTACAAAGTTATGGTCCCTCGTATTCGCAGTACTGTTGGAATTCTAAGAGTTCTTTTTTTTTTTTTTTGCTTTTGTGTCTCCATCTATCAAAATAATATTGACGGTGAAAAAAATAATAATGATAAAAATAAAAACGACGACAAAATTTATATTTAAATCTGTGCAGGTTCAACATAATTAGCTGGTAGCATTCCATGACGACCTGTCCGCTGAACAAGTCCCGTCATCCAACCCTCATCAATAGCCGTGCAATTAACAATTAAATCGCCATCGCAAAAACTTACTTCATCCGCATCTTGCGCCTCATAATCGTACAATGCACGATACACTCTCTATTTTAAACAAAAATAAAATAAAACTAATAGCAAGAAACAATGTAATTGAGAGAAAAGCAGCAAAAAAAAAAAATAGCTAATAACGCACCAGAGAATTTGATGATTGAGGTGGTGCAGTTTGTTGTTGTTGTTGTTGATTATGATGATGCGATTGCGGTTGTTGGGAAACATTATTATTATTAGTGGTAGCTGGAGTAAGAGATCCATAATATTCATTGAGTGGATCAATATCAGCGACTGAACCAATTCTTCTTGCTGGTGGATTCGTTACTGAAAAATTCAATAATTACAAAAGTTAACAATGTCATTATTAAATTCTAAAAGAAACACAAGTATAAATGAATGCCAATAAAATTATGAGGCCACAATGGCGTTGATTACAAGCAAAATAATGATTAATTATAAAGCATTTTTGAAGCACCTGCACCCTTATCACTGGTATAAATGACGGTAGTTGCCGCCTGTCTTGCTGAATATGGACTAGGCCTTGATTCAGTCAATGGATCATAGTCAGCAATCCTACCAGGCATTGCACGTTGAATTGGACTAGCCGTTCTAACTGGTGTTGCGGGTGTTGATGGATTTGCATTTAGTGCATTGCTGGTAGATGTTATCGTACCATCTGTATACTCTACATATTCTGAGGGAACAAACAGTAGCAATAAAAAAAAAAAGACATGAGCAATTATACACAATGATTGATATGATACAACAAAATTTATTACACACCAAATGAATAAAGTGTAAACGAATAATTTTCACATTAAGCACTCAAGCAAATATGTACAACTGTATCACATTGCGATTGTAAATAAAAAGTGCTTACCAATCTGTTCTCCATTTTCGCCTGTCATCGTTCTTTTTTGTTCCATTATCGCTTTTTTCTGAAGTTCACCATGATACGCAACATTTGATATTATCTTACTATTTTGTTTAATTCTCAATGTTTCCGGATCATCAGCAACTTGGGTAAATTTTCCTTTAGCCTTTTCAAACTCCGCATGATATTTTACATTGCTTTGAATTTTTGTATTTTCAGCAATACGCTTTAGCTCTGGTGTTTCTGCCATTGTTGTGGCTTTTGCTTTTGGTATATGGCTGAAATAAAAATTAAAACATTCAATAATCAATATTTCTTCAGAGTTTCTAATAAAATGTCAAATTAAAAAATAATATAAATAAAAATAATTTGTAACGAGCTTATCGCAGAGTAGCGCTAGTTTACTTCAAATATGCTATTCCCTCAGCGCTCGTTAATTTAATTTTCGTCTTAAACTTGAAAAATTAATGCAATAACTCGGCATTAAATTCATATTATTCAGACGTGTATTTTAAGCTTTTAATAATTAAATTTTGCCAAAGTACTTACGCTTCACAATATGGTTGTTTGTTGAATCCTTTGTAGGTTCGCATGTTGAGGGTCATCCCACAGCCTTGACACTTGAAACATTGTTTGTGCCATATCTAAAAATGAATAACATAAATATATATCTATAAATTTCAATTAAATATACCAGAGTATAAACAAATTATATTTATACATTTCAAATAGAAGTAAACTGGGGAAATTAGATTTTCTTATTTACAGAATGATATCTATATTAAAAATTTTTTTTTTGCTCTTCATTGTTTCTATTATTCAACCATCCTATTTAATTTTATTATTCATGCCGCTGTTAACATTAATTACCACGGCGTTAGATAAGATATACTCAATAAAATAAAATAGTTTCATAATCAAAATCCAATTTTATACAATCAAAATTTTTGAGACTTTAACATTATCCACGTTTAATAGACTAATTTATTAATAAAAAATTTTCCCACTTAATGACGAATAGTGGTGATTCAGTACATCATTACTTTGCATGATTCCCCATTCATTCTTGACATCATTTAGCGTGGCCGTGAGAGAAAGACTTGTGAGAGAGAGAGAATGTCAAACAAAGCAGTCATCATTCGCGCAATTCTACTACCGTTTTTTTTTTGTTTTTCTTCATTTCTCTTTCATTCAACTCTTTTGTCAAATAAGTCAAATATAATTTCTCAGCATGAATGATGATATTGTGATACAATTAAAGTGAATAAAAATGAAAAAATCATCTTGAACAAAGGTCAATAAGTCGTTTTAAAAGGTTAACTGCCAGTGTAAGTACCGGCAGTAAGAAAATTCAACAGAGGATTCGTCGTTCCAGATGGAGTTTGAGGATAGTTATCCTGTATCATAGCCAAAAATAAAAGGAAATACATATTTATAAAATAATTCACGCCTATGTAATTGTTATATAGATATGTAGAAAACTAAAATGAAGAAAATAATGAAACAGGGAAAATAATAAAATAAAAAATATTAATGTACAACACCCACCTTGTCAAGACACTTAAGTTCTTCAATTGGATAAACCGTTTTCTCACACCGGGCACACGTCTTGTTCATTTTCCCTCTTTCTCTCTTTCTGTATCTTCTGTACAGTCAAACTTCTTTTCTTTTTACTCGTTTCACTTGATTCAACTCTCTTATCTTTGTCGGTCCTCTTTATTTTTTTTTTTCAATTTTATTTCCTCTTGCAAATGAAGTTCCTGTTGCTTCGCGGTTTAATATTTATAACTTTTATAACTTTCACATTAAAACTTATTTGTTAATTTACAAATTAAAATACACAATATGTCAAGTCTAAATAGAAAGGCACTTTTTTTGGTAATAAAAAACTCGATTGATGTATAGAAAAGAAATGGAAATATATTATGTACATAGATGTAAAATACAAGCATACAAGAATGATGCTGTTGCTGTACAGCGCAACAAGTCTACAGAGGCAATACAGTTACTGCTGCTACAACTTATAGCATGCGGAGGCAAGCTGTACTAGTTTAATCTTGTTTTTTTTTATTATTCTAAAAAGAGGAGAGAGAAAGAGAGAAATCTGGAGAGCTGACAGTGCATTGTTTGCTGTTAAATCATGGGCTAGTGGCGCCATAGTTTTTTAATATATTCTTTGTAGAACTATTTTATCTTCTGCATCGGTAAAACAGAGTTACTTGTACGAATTGCATATATTAAATAAAATATATATATATACTATGCAAGTTATATTTTTATGATGAAATTAAAAATGTAAATTATTTTGTAAATATAAATTATATTTATTTATTGGCCCCCATATATACAATATTTGCTTTCTTATTTCAAAATAATTAATTTTGTTGTAAAAAAAAATATATACATGCACTGAAAACACAACTTGTATAAAATGTAGAATGCATAAAGATTATGGTGAATAAACTGCATAATAAACTCTATGTAGATAGCTACAGATGTTCATCATGTGGATTTCACTTTTTTTTTTATATTAAATAATATTTTTTTTCTTCTTTAATGAAATTATGTATGATTCATATAAATGTGGTTTAAATAAATATTCATATGCGTTTTCATATGTTTTTTTTTCTTCACGAATGTCTGAGAAAAGTAAACGAAACGCATTTTTTTTTTCTTAATGAAGATATTACCAATTAGAAATCTAATGCTTTTGGACGTGTTTTTATGTAAACATAAGCAACGATCAAGACAAATATAGCTGCCAATATGGGTAATACCAAAGAAAATACCCTTTGTTTATTCTCCAAAAATTCCTTTTTGCGTTCTTTCTTCTGTTTATTTGTTTCTTTCGTTTTTCCCTTCAATTGCCGCATTTTTTACTGAAATAATTATAATAATGATGAATATAAAATATAGAATATAATAACCATCTGTACTGGCAACCAGTTTTGATTCAATACAAATATATATAATAAAAAAAAAAAACAATACATAAAAACCAAATAATGTAGAAAACATTTCATCCATTATATTCAAAATAAAAATGTAAACCGATTGAAATCAAAACTTTATCATACATATTAAATAATTCACTTGGCAATTAGACTTCAATGCGGTTTGAATAAAAATAACAACAATGAAAATTGCACAAATATGAAACTAATAATTGCTATATACTCTATTGTGTTATATGTCAAAATTTATACATAAATATTTACCTGATTTCACTTTGGTCAAATGAATAAAATTAAATTATTTATATTAAAACCAAGGAATTGACTGAAGCAAATGAGCAACAATTTACTGGTGTACATTTGACACGTTGCGACTTATAATATATATATATATATATATATGTAATAGGAACTAGGAGTTGATGTTATAGGTTATATTAATTTGTGGAAATATGACGTAGATGACTACGTTAATCATACGAAGTCTTTGGTTATCTTTTTGAAAAAAAATATATTCAAACCATTATACATATATATACATACATACATACATACATACATTATACATATATTATGCCTGTCATTTGTCAATGCATATGCATGCATTGATAACAGCCATTGATTGTATAATATGTCAAGAACGAGAACAATATTGCACGTTTTCCAATTATATTGATGTCAATGTACGAATAATGACGAATTATTTTAGACTGATTTTTATTCAATTTTATAATAGTATTGATGTGATATAAGAATTGTGGGCAAATCAAGTTACGTAATGATTTTTGAGGTTACAATATTAAAATTTAATTATCAACAACCAAGACTGCAACAAAATGTCTCAATTATTATCAAATTCGTTATCTATTTTATGAAATAAAACTAATTGGCGCATAAGAATTTTAAGGTGAGTAAATTTTTTTCGGACTATATTTTATTGTTATTAATTTTAATATATTTATATTGAATTTATTCAGGTTGAATAATATTTTTGAATTGTATTCGGGAATATTCATATGAGATTATGGATTGCAATAAAAATGATGGATGTTCATTGCCAGAAGTGAAGACAGCACCAAATAATCAAGATGTTAACTCATTAGGTCAACGATTATCTATTAAATCATTGTTACAATTAACATCTGATGACACCAAAGAATTCATTTGTGGCTGGGGTGCAGCTGTGATAAATGTCACAGTGACATATCCAATAAATAAAATAATATTTCGACAAATATTGGAAAATGTCGCAGCAAATGATGCAATTCGGCAATTGTCAAGGGAAGGATTCCAATTACTTTATCGTGGAATATTACCGCCATTGTGCCAAAAAACATTATCAATTAGCATAATGTTTAGTGTTTATGAGGGAAGCAAGACGAGACTTATTTTATTATCTAACAGACCGATGATTTCAAAAATTTTAGCAGCAAATATTGCTGGTACTGCTGAAGCTATTTTAATGCCATTAGAGAGAGTTCAGACACTATTACAAGATTGGCGATATCACAATAAATTTCGTAATACAACGCATGTATTCAAATATTTATTAATGAATTATGGAATCGCTGAATGCTATCGAGGATTAGTTCCCATTATATTGAGAAATGGCTTATCTAATTTGACATTTTTTACATTGAGAGATGAATCAAAGACAATTATTGGCAATGAAAATCATGGTGTATTTGCAAATTTTGTCAGTGGTGCTTTTATTGGTGGCTTTACTAGTACTATATTTTATCCAATGAATGTTATTAAGATAAATATGCAAAATAAAGTGGGTGGTGAATTTGAAAAAATTACTGTTGTATTTAGAGAAATATGGATAGCGAGAAATCGAAGTATAACCAGTTTTTATCATGGTGTGCATTTGAATTATATGAGATCATTTATTAGTTGGGGTGTTATCAATGCTGCATATGATTTTTTAAAATCAATTGTCTTGTAGAATAAAATATTTGATGTTTATTCTTTACTCAAACTATACAAATATACATGTCTATTCATATAGTTTAATTATAATAACATGTAAACATATGTATATTTCTTTTAATATGCTATAGAAACAAATTTTCCGATTTTTTTACATTCAATGAATTGAATTTTGTAAATTTTTTCTTTAGAAAATTTAATCATAGTAAACAGTGCTCTTTTTTTTTTATTGTGTTTAGTATAGCACATAAAAAATGAAAAGAGACTACATTTTGATTGTGGGATAGAGACAAATATTTAATTTAATTTTAATATTTCAATGTTATATATGTATATAAAAAAAATATTAAAAATATATGTTCACGTAAAAGTTAATTTATATTAGATAGTACAAAATTAAAATTGAACTCAAGCACATTTAAATAGCTGTGTTTTGATGTAGAATTTATTTAATCATATATTGTTCGATAAATGAATTTGATTTTTTAGCATCAATAAAAAATGGAAAAAAATATTTTTTAATGCGCATGTGCATTATTTCCCGCCAGAATTATGTCGCCATATTGGTATAAAAATCGACGCATTTGTTCAGAAATGTTGAAGAAGGATTGTTGATGTGTTTAGACAACAATATTTCTTTTACAATTTATATACTCCATTGATAATATAAATATCAGTTCACATTGCTAGTTTTCCAGTAATCTTATTAATTAGAGTGAACAAATAAAATATTTCTACATTATTAATTAAAATTTTTTTGCTGGAGTAAATTGTAAAAAATTTTTTCGTGTGATGGAACATATTTCACTGATTTATTCGAAATAAAAAACCGAATTCAAATTAAATGAACTAATTATTGGTGAGTCTTATTAGTAATTATCTTCAAACCAACATATTAATATTAATAATTAAATAATATTTAAAATACGCGCGGGGATGCGTATGCGCAGTGTCTTTTCATGAATAAACTGCGCGCGCAATCTTTTTTTTTTTCATAATGGTGGTCATAGGCGTCGCAGCAAAAAATATATTGTCGATGTCGACAAGAAAATAAAATTCTCATACTTCGTCATCGGTGATAATCGTTGAGTCTCGGATATGCTCGGAGGAGTGAGAATAAGCTACGACTGAGAACCGACAAATGATAAGAAAAAAATATACGAAAAAAACATTCTTTGTGTGGTAACGTAACTGTCGTAACAGCACCAACGAACACATGCATATGTTTCATAGAAAAGCTTGCGACAGTGGCGTAAAACATGTAAAGCGACGACGAGTAGTAATAACGACACGAACTCATTCCACGTAAAAATGTCACTTTGACAGTTGAAGTACAATGTTCACGTATGCTCAAGTGAACTATCCGGATGTATTACTTGAAGAAAATTGTACGGTGTACTCATAAAACAAAAGTTTTGTCATAAGATCAATATACAGAGACGTGAATTATCTACATAATATGATAAGAATCTCAGCTATGAAATTCGCGACAATCAGTGCAATTGCGAATAGTTCACATGACATATCATTGCTCGTGGCGATGGTGCTATTTTTAGCAAAAGCTCGGTACACTCGCATGTATTTTTTTTGAATAAAACAAATAATGAGAATTAACACCACAAAGATGAGTACTCCGATTGAGGAGAAAATTGATCAAAAGCTTAAAGTAAGTAAATTATTTATGTAATACAGTGCATAACTTAATTAATTGTTGTCCATTAATAAAACTGTTGGATTGAAATAAATTATTATATTTTCGTCAAATATTCATCCATTTAATTATTAAACGATTATTCGAATCAATAAGTTTGGTCACAATGTTAAAAAAAAAAAAATTCAACATGTTTTTATTCTGTTATATTTTATTCTTGCCTATCAACTATGTATTATATTTTTTACAGTTATTTTTATAATTTATTTTTTTGTCTTAAAGGTCCGTACGGGCATGGTAACTGTCAGCGATGGCAAAAGCAAGCCTGTACCAATGCGACTTAATCTATCAATGGAAGTATTGAAACTTCAAAGAGAAGATTTAGAGGTAAAGTGGGACAAGATATTGAAATAATTAAATAAATGATATAATTGAAGTAATCAAAACAATTATAATATGAATGTAATTTTAGCAGGCAGCTAATCATAATAGACCACCAATAGATGCTAAGGAACGAATGGTGCAAATAACGAGGCTCAAAATTGGTGGATTAGGTTTAAGTATTAAAGGTGGTGCTGAACACAAACTTCCTGTACTAATATCAAGAATATATAAAGGCCAAGCTGCAGATCAATGTGGTCAATTATTTGTCGGCGATGCCATTATTAAAGGTATATAAATTTTATCTTTATTCATTTTATGTATACATTTTTTTATTTTTATTTTTATGTCAAGTGTGCCAATATATTTATAATTTTAAATATTCGAAACTGTACGGTGAAAGGTTATTTCAATATTGTCTATGAATATTTCATCGTATTATTCTAGTATTCATAATCAATTTTAATTTTCATACGTCCTCATTCCCGTTTATTTTAATGGTATTTATGTTTCTCATTCTGACACTTTCTCAATAGTTTGAATATACATCGAGGTTGTTGAATTTATTTTAACTTTATTTAATATCTTTTAATTAAAAATAATTTTCAGTCAATGGTGAATATATAACTGCGTGCAATCATGATGACGCTGTGAATATATTGAGAAATGCTGGTGATATTGTTGTCCTGACAGTGAAGCATTATCGTGCTGCGAAGCCGTTTCTCCAAAAAAATGGTAAGAGAAAAAAAATCCAGTTTTAATAGATTCAATTTTCCGATATTAAATATGAAAAAAATTATATTAAAATAGAAAAGGAAGAGAAGTTAGATAATGCCACGAACGGTGAGGCAGCCGATGACGATTGGAGTTTGCCTGATAGACGTTCTGGTAGTCCAAAAAGTGGCCATAGCCGTCAGGGTTCGAATGCATCTTCTTGCTCAGCTCAATATAGAAAATGGGTCGATGTAATAACAGGTAATACTATTGATTTATTTTCAAGTATTTAAACAAGTTTTAATAATTTCATTTGCATCTCACATTTTTTTTTCAGTACCACTAATGATGGCTTACGTCACAAGATATATATTTGGAACTGATAAATTGAGAAGAAATGCATTCGAGGTTCGTGGATTAAATGGTGCACGTACTGGTGTTATACACTGCGATGATAGCGCAATATTAAGTCAATGGTTGAAATATATTACTGATAATATTACTGGTCTAACACATTTACAAGTAATTACTCATTCGTTGAAACAATTATTATATTTTTTATTTTGTAATATCAACTAAGTAAAAATATTTATTTTATCAAGATGAAATTGTATAATCGCAATTTCGGTATTGGCGAACGGATTGAATACATGGGATGGGTGAATGAGGCTGTTAGTAATAGTAATCAGCCATGGCAAAGCTACAGGCCACGATTTTTATCATTGAAAGGTCCAGATTTGTTGCTTTTTGAAACACCTCCAGTGAGTACAATTACACAACGTTGTAAACAAATAATACTAATGCACTACAATAATTTGTGAAATTGATTTTTGTTTTGGTAATGTATATTTTGACTTTATAACGTTTGATTTTCAGTGCAATATTGGAGATTGGTCTCGTTGTGCATTAACATTCAAAGTTTATCAAACGATGTTTCGGGTAATGAGAGAATCGGAGAACGTCGATGAGAGGCAACATTGCTTTTTAGCACAAAGTCCAGGCAAACAACCGCGATACTTGAGCGTGGAAACTAGACAAGAGTTGTTGAGAGTTGAAGCTGCATGGCACACTGCAGTTTGTTCAGCAATAACACATCTCAAGGTTGATATTCATTATGTATAGTATTATAATTTTTTTTTGTTTCTTGAATTCTCCAACCCATATATATTAAATACATTTATTTATTTTCATGGATAGAGTAAAACATTTATGGTGACGTTCAATGGAAGAAGTGCTGGGTTAACTTTAGAATGGACACAAGGTTTTACATTGTCCTATGATGGTCTTGGAGAAATCGCATGGCGATATAAGTTTTCGCAATTGCGTGGATCCAGTGATGATGGGAAAAGTAGATTAAAATTGCACTTTCAAGAGTTGGACAGCATAGCTATTGAAACTAAGGTATTGTCTATTTTTACATTAGTTTAAATGGTAACGTATATTAAAAAATTTTTGTTAATTTATTAATCGTATGAGTTGATGAAAAAAAGTAAATAAATATGATTTAAATAATTTTTTTGTGTGTTTACAGGAATTGGAATGCTCCCAATTGCAGAATCTATTATTTTGCATGCATGCATTTCTCACCGCAAAAGTTGCAGCTGTTGATCCAACATTCTTAACATCAACCACACCGTAAATAATCATTTCACGCTTTCATTAAGAATATAATAAGAAAATATAAATGGAAAAATAAAAAACAGAAATACGTCGATGATGAATAGAATAAGGTATTTATTTTGAGAATTTTTTTTTATATATTCTTTTTATGAGATCAATTACTAGTCATTTATCCAAAA
>JAQQBR010000003.1:8910039-8925633 GCA_030347285.1 Microctonus hyperodae | reverse complement strand
CGTTCTCACTCACTACTGATATTTGCTGTTCTTTATCAGTAATTTATTATGTTAGTTGAATTTAATAAACAAAGTCAACAATTTTTTTCTTCTCAATTATTTTTATTCTGAAGTAAAATAATAAAATAAAATTTATTCCTAAATTTTTTTACTACAATAAATTATTATTTTTCAATTTTTGAACCTTGTGGTTGTTATTTAAAATGTGTGATTAATTTTGGTGATTATTCAGTTTAGATGGACTGCAGAAGGGGATAAAGTGTTCGAGGATGAGATGGAAGAGTGTGGTATAGCTGGTATTGTCCTGCGCGCAAGCACTTGGATAAGGTAAATATAGAGAAGCACAGGAATGTGGGGTGGAAAATACGTATGAGGGGATAGGTGTGTGTTGGACCCCAGTGGAAGCCGCCGCGGCTGCGGAACGAGGACGTCGACGGCCCGCCGCCAAGCGACTTAGTAGTACGCTGCCGCCCACGCACGTAGTACGCACGGCAGCTCCACGTGTGACCACCCCGCGCGATCTATCAAAAAATATTATCTATTTATTTATTATCATTTTTATTTTACCATTAGTATATTGCTTATTTAATTGAGATTCGTTTTATTGGCTTTGACAATAAATTCAACATTACACTTTGCTTGTTTATCAATTGAAGCAAATTAGAATTTATATTAAAAATAAAAGACATATGTATTGTATTTTTTTTTATATCTAATCTGATAATGAGAATGATATATTCAGGGTATTAGTAGGAATAGGTGGATTGTTTATATTATTTTTTATCTCTATATGAAAAATTAAAATTGATTTAATGATGGTGGAATTTTTTTAGTCATACAATTAATTCTAGACTTTATTTACGACTATGGTAAAATTTAAAATGAAGAAATACCATCCACAATTTTCATTATGTGTGAAGGTGACATTCAAATTAATTGAATTCCACTGGTAGTGTACTATATCACGAGGACTTTTCATGTCTTGTAAGTACATTTACTTATATTTCTTTTTATATGTTTATAAGAAATGTTTACCTCTTATACGAAAATGCATCTATTTTGTAATGTACCTTTTTATGTTATCAAAATCCTTTGGTGATAGTAAAGAACTTTGCCTCAAAGTTTTATCTCCAACAAAAGCCCCGGTGGAAATGTTGAATTTAAAAAATACAATGAAGCGAAGGAAACAAATAGTATAAAAGAAGTAAGAGGTGATGAAGAGATATATAGAGATAGTGTAGTAGGAATATGTTTGAGAAATGTACTTTGTCCGAATGGGGTTTTTCGAAAGTTACAAAAGATGAAAACGAACAGAGTTATATGTATATAGTTTAATCCCCTTTGGCAATAGTTCAATGGTAAAGTTTTTGTCGAGTTTATTTCTTCCCGGTCTGAACTTTTGTTTTATTTATTTATTTATTTTTATTTTTTGTTTTTCTCAATATTTTTATGTTCTTTTTATACAGTTATCATATTTAATTCGTTCAAATAGCTCTCATAAGAATTTAGAGGCTTTTCCGACTTGGGTAAAGAATGAAAGGTTGATTTTCTGTCCGCTTATATATTATATAAGAGCATTTTCTAGTCGATCGACTTTTGGTTCTCACTTAATCCGTGTACATCATCGAATCGACACAAACCTTTTTCTTTTCAGTTGTATTTTCAATAGATATTGAGTAGCATATTTTTTTTAATGTAATCGATTCTTCCACATGAAATATATATGTATACATATATATTTACAGTATGATGTATATCGCTGAATCTCGATTGAAAATGTCAAAGAGAATTTTCATCGCAGGCCAATTTTATTTTTCCTTGCCTCAATATTTTATTTTATTTATTTCGATGGCGAATTTTTCGTCGTTCGCCTCCATTTTCATGACATGTAACATGAAATATAGATATCAAAATAGAGAGATTTATATATCAGAGAAAGAAAAACTTGATGACATTAATCATTCGCAATATTGGAGATGGATAAATTTTTTTTTAGCTTTGCAAATTTACGATCATCGTTGATATGATCAGTTTTATCTAGTGTCATTTCCAATGTTGAGCTATTTTATTTTTCAATTTATTTTAATTTCTTTTTGTTATAGGAATCGTTACTCACTTTTTTTTTTCTGCTCACGATCGCTGTCATACCATTTTCCATTTCTGTCGAAGTAATGAAAAAAAAAAAGGAAGAAAATTGTCAATAACATGGTGTGTCACTCACTGAAATTTTAATTAACATTCTACAGAATTGTTTATACATGAATTTATAATGATGATAATAAGAATGACTTACGAAATGAAATTTGGTTATAAACTATAATGAAAAAAAAAAAGTCTTTTAGTATTATTCGAAGATTTCACCGGATTTTATTGAGCTTTTGTCATCATGGAATTTTCTAGTATATGTTTGGAAAGCTTTGCCCAATCAAGTGTGGATTCCTTTCACAATTTACTATATATATACATACAGTTATTTTATACTAGTAACAATATTTTCGTATTTTCCGGTCCATCAACAATAGCCAGGATACGTATTTGATCTCAAAAAAAAAAAAAGAAAAAAAAAATGTATTTCAAAAAAAGTAGAATGAAATATCTACTACATATTTTTTTAATTTCACATACCTAATTCAACGAATGAACAAATGATTATTATAAAAGATTTTTAATTAAAAGCGTGCGTATTATATATCTGCTAATTAGTTGCACAGGATTTTAGTCAATCATCCAGCTTAACAGTCGACATTGAAAGAGACTTAACGTCCATTTCCCCTTTAATAATTTCGTGCGTTATTAAGCTTTATCCTTCAAGTAATGTCGTACTAGTAAATAATAATATTAATTAGATATATTCTATTTCAATTACACTGAAATTTAATATTATTTATTCATTCATCGTATTGTCTTTGATTATATTGCAGATAAATATTGTGACTTGCTGATTATCATCTGAATATTATTAAACTCAAAGCTGTATAAACCGTAATTACGGGGATTATAATATATTACAGAGAATATATTTATGATGAAAGACCAAGTGACAGATATCGTGAGAGAAGGCTCAATTTCTATGTCAACATTATTAACTGTCTATTGAATTCTGGTTGATGAAAGGCCGGATATTTTCTGTGAATATATATATCAAAGTAGCTCAGCACATTGCACTGTAGTGAACCGTATATTTATGTGCATTGTTTAAATATTGGAATATGACACTGAGCATCAATATAATTCATATCAAATGTGAATTTGATATATGTATTCAGATTACATATTTTTGAATTTAATCCGCAAGTTTATCTATTTAAAATGATATTAAAATGAGAACGTTACAGATGTGGTTGAACATACATACTGGAGAAAAAATTTTTTTCATTTGGGAGAATATAGTGAATTATTTATGAATTCAAATGGGGTGTAGATAAATCTAAAGTTGGGTAGTGAATATATGTACATATATCTATAAATAATTATTTATTTATGTATTTTTTTTTATTTTTACTGAGTTATTTGTTTTTGATATGTCGATGTAACAAATTGATTAAAAAATTTGATAAAGGCAATTTTATTTAGCGTGTTTCAGTTGGTTGTTTTGAGGATAAATTTTAAAGAGAATAATAAATTATTAATGTGTGTTATTTATTGTGTTAACAAATTATTTTGATATTTTTAATTTTGATAAAATCACCTTGAAGAAAAAGGATCTCAGTTTTCTAATGATCAATTATTTTTCTTATTTATGTTGTAGTTTACAAAATGTCAAGAGTGGAAAACCGAGAATCTGAGAGAAATGCGACTGGTAAAGCAAGGTGAGATATAATAAAAGTAGAAAATAAAAATTTGATTGTCAATAAATTATGTGAAATAAAAATATTATTTAATATTGTATATTTTATGGGTCATGTGTATGAAATGTTGTGAGTAAATTAGTTATTCAATAATAAAGTAATAAACTGTGTAGTAAATGAAATAGAATTATGTTTATATGAAGGGCGGAATAAGGGCGTGTTTTCGAGCGAAATTAATTTACAGTGAATGATATCCCGTCGCTATTTAATAGTCAGTGACCCTCTTAGCAATGCAATATACGAGTGCTTGAGTCTGATATTTGTTAATTGATGAAATTACTGAGCTTATTCCACCAACAAATTAAATTCTAATTGTCAATTTGCGGATACTCCAAAATATATTATTATAATCGATTAAAATAAAAATTATAAATGAATTTTTAGTTGGCTTTTTTCGTCAATTATTTTTTCTTCTCTATAATTTATTTTTACTCTATTATTCCAGGCAAATTCGAACAAATAGTGTGGCACTTCCTGCGTGCGATTCTCTCATATTGGTCAACGCAAATCGACGTCAGCCACCATTACCTCGTCGGCATTCTGAAACTCCTACGGTACGTTAATGAACGAGATTCAATAATACTAACAAAATTGTCCTCACACATTTACTCAATATATAATTCACCTGCTGTATAATTCTTCTCAACGCCAAATCATCAAAATGATTCTTTTCCTGCTGAAAATAATTTTCGTATTATTTATTTTACTATAATAAATTTATAATATTCCAAATGAATAAACGTGTGTTTTAGTAATGATAAAATTTCATTTTGTCTCTAAAAATAATTAAAGCAAATTAATTTTTTTTTGCATTCATTTATAATTTTTTCTTCTCATTTTATGATAAAGTTTTAGTGAAAGTTGGTGTGGCTTTAATATATAAAGCATTGTAGAGGGAAATACAGCAGCAACAGACACGATAAATTAAACTAGGCGGCAGCTTGCATCCTCTCTCGTGGTTTACTTGAGATAACGTAATGAGTATTGTGGGCGAAGAAAATTTGTGCGGGAATGGAAAGATCCTGTTATACTTTAGTTTCATTAGCAACAAAATGCATACACGTATGCACACCCATTTATAAACGTATTTCTGATACATTCATCATCCAAATTGTTGTTTAGCTATTCTACAAAAAATAATTAAATATGATAGCACGGTATTTTTGATAATTACTTTAGCTAAAATATTTCAAATAATTTTATTCGAAATATTTCAGTAATTATTTCGTTGAGAATTATGATATTTAGTTGATATACAAAATAGCTAAAGGGACAATTTTATTTTCTGCACAACATGTTACAGCATAACACTCAAGAGCTTTACTCTCACATAGGATTTCTCATTTCCATTTCACGCACCAACGTACCAACAGTCATGTACACGTAAATACATATATATATATATATAACATGTATATAGCGCAATAGAGTCATCTACATTATTACATATCTATTATATATGTATGTACTGTATGTATATGCATCCAGGTCAAACACGAGGCTTTTGTATATGTTGGAACTCGTCTTCATCATATCGTGTGTTATTTGTTAAAATGGGAGGAAAAAATTTTTGTTTAATCCTTCTATTATTTACTAGTTTCCACTATACTAATCAGAAGATTATTACAAATAATATTTCTGTATTTAATATCAAAAATATTATTTATTTTAAAATTTTATAAATATTATTGTTTTATTTATTTCTTTATTTTTATATAAATTCGTTTTGTTTATTTGAATTTAGTTGATTGGCAGGACACCACCACCGATTCCAGTGAGGAAAAATAATGAAAAGCCAATTTTTTTGACTGGGAATTTGCTGAAAGTTGACGAACGAAAGTGCAGTTTAGGTGATATAATCAATGTCACGTCGTTGCCAATTGTTAATAAACGTGAAACTTGGCAACATGATGACACAACGAATGATAAACTCATTGATCTTGAGTCATCAAAAAATATCTCGTGTGACTTTCAATCAACGACAAATCCAAAAGAAAGAGCTGATGGTAACGGTTTTACAACATCTAACTTTGATATTGCCAATGATGGTGACATTGACTATAAAGAAAATTCTTCTGGCGAGAGTTTATCGTTTAAGACGAGCTTTGAACAGTTGCAAAAGGCTACCCGCGATCTTGACAAGAGGCTTCATGAGGGTATTGTCATTGCGAGTGCGGAGATTGGTCGATGTGGAGAACAAAGCGATAAGATGAGAGTGAGGGATGAATCCGCTTCAAAAAGTTCAAGGTTAGTTTTGATTCTTCATAGAAATAATTTTTTTTCACACATATATACATGAATACTCATTCATGCAATTAGTCTGGATATTTTTTTAAATTTATAATGCATTATTACTTTCACAAAATAAAGCGAATTAAATTTTTTTTATGAGATTTCAAGTGATATAGAATTAAAAAAAATCTGCCATTTATGTTCATACATTTTTTAAAATGTAAATAATATATTGTCACGAATGAAAATATTACTTTATACTCTGAAATATATTTTAATCTGCTTAAAAACAATAATAAAAATATCATTTCAACTCAAATGTTTAATCTTCATTTTATTTTTCATTAATAAATACATGTATTAAATATTACCAGGTTACATCGTTCGAATTTTGAGCAAATCAATAATGACGAGTCACATGATGCTGAAAAAAAATCAAAATTTGAAGCGTTACAAGCTGCATCGAGAAATTTAGAAAAACGTCTTCATGGCGAACGTGAAATCCAGTATTCGAATCAACAGCAACAGCAATTGAGGGGAAAATATAATGCAGATATGGATCGTGCGAGAAACATGTTACAGAATAATTTGCGAAAGGATCGTGTAGTTGAGAGACTTGAGAAGTTACCTAAAGCAACACAAACAAATTTACCTCCACCACTGAGCGCCATTTGTCAGAGTCCTGTACCTAAGCCAGCCAGCGTTAGGCAGGATAGCAATGTGTCATCGGACAGCTTTAGCCAAACTAGCTCGCCAAGTTATACAAGCAAATCCATGGAGGCACCATTATTGCCACATAAATATATTTATAGTAAAATACCAGGTATTTTATTTAATCAGATGAATGTTTCTATTACAAATGATAATAATATTAAAAGAAAAAAATTTTTTTATGCATTCATCATTAAATTTATTTGTTTTATTATAACTCTTGATATGAAATAAATTTTTTAACAGGGAAAGTTTCAACATTGGAAACAGAAAACCCACCAGGTAGTCCCATTACAAAGTCAATGAGTACGCCTGCGAGCTTGCAGACAATTGTTAGGTTTCATAGCGGTAGTAATATGTCGTTGCACCATCGGGTAAGAATTTCGTGAAAACGTATATATGTATATACATGGGTCTGTAAGGAAACATAAACGTTTGGTCGTTTGATGCAGTGTAAGGATTCCCATTTCAATTCGACAATTTAATCAAGCCGAAAGGAATTCACTGAAAGTTTTTTTTTTATTTGTTCTTTTTAAATGAAATTCTTTTTTCCTGATTCTTCAAATGTTTGGCGTAGTAGAATTGTCGTTTAATTGTTTATTGCTATATACCCCAATGAATATACATACATACATACATACATACGTTCAACGAGCAGTTTATTCGAAAGACTTTAATATTTTAACGTGTGAAATCTGATTTATATTATACATTTTTTTTTTTTTTGCAACACTGAAGATTATCAGGGACATGAGAAGACCCAGCAGCCATTATGTGTCGAGGGGAAGAATACGATTTAGATTTGCTCAAGTGCTCGTAAATGCCGTCCTCCTCCTTGCTATTGCTGGCGGTTTTTTGGCTTATTTCAAGTGTGAGTAATATTTTTTCTACTGTGTTTCAACTGTTGTTTTTTTATTTTGATTTAATGGACATTCTTGAATCTATGAGTTTTATAGCACTATAAAATCAAGTTTTACATAACAAGTTGGTAAAAATGTCACGTATATTCATTTTTCTGTTGAGTTCTGTACATATGAGTGCCTCATTTTATTTGACGTATGAAAAAGTATAAAGTCTTTTTTTCATTTTCATGCATGCAGCTTATCTGGAGGGTGGTGTAGTGAGATTGGAGAATAAAACGAGTCAAAAGACAATGGATGGGGTGATTTTACTGCCGGGACCGACGTACTTGGCGGAGCCCAAGAATCCAGCGCCTGGCATTTGTCTGCCAGTCATTGTCAACTTTTGTCTCAATCACAAGGCAAGTATGGTGTTTGTTTTTTTATTCAATTTTATTTTCTTGTCATAACTTTATATTTCCTTGCCATACCACTTTTTTTCTACTCGGCGTATATTTCAAAATGAGGTCATGTAACGATATATAGAATGGAGCTATCTCTGAAAAATTCTTGTCACTTCATGCATTATTTTCTCTTTTTTTTTTTTTTAAATCTGCTATCAGATACATTAGTTGCACACGTCGAGGTACTTCACCATGTGCCACGATTTTTTTTTCACTCTCGTCGCTTCATGAGGTGTATTTTAAATTCATAAGCGTTGACGTGGAGTGGTAAAAAACGACGTAAAAAAAAAATAACATTGCTAAGCCGATGAAGAGATTTATGATAAATCTTCAATGATTTATTTAATATATTATAGTGAGAATTTTCGCACAGTAATTTTATTTTATGAAGGAAAAAAAATAGTTTTTTGCTACTAATATAAACGTGGATTATATAATATTTTCATTTAGGTGCCATATAATTTTACCGTGTTTCCGAATTATATGGGAAACTTTGGTCAACGTGACGCACAACAAGAATTGGAAAATTATGTAGCAGTCGTGGATGTCAAATGTTACGAATTGGCAGCATTATTTTTATGCAGTGTCTTTGTCCCCAAATGCGGATCACGCGGTCAAGTCGTTCGACCTTGTCGCAGTTTGTGCAATGGTAAATAAAAAATTTATTAAATAATTTCTATTAATAAATATACGCCATTGTAATTTTTTATAACTATTTAATTCTATATACACTTTTTATATATTATTCTGTAGAAATGACAAGGCGTTGTGGGTTTTTCCTCAATGTCTTCAGTTTAAAATTGCCAGATTATCTTGGATGTGAATATTTTCCGGAGAATGCAGATTCTGATGTTTGTGTGGGTCATCATGAAGTTATTGCGGCAGCAAAACGAGCGGAAAAACCAGGTAAATAAATGTTTAAACCAAAAAAAAATTTTTTTTATACTTGTCTATTTTTTCTATATTCATTACACAATACAACAAATAATATGAACAATAAAATTATATGTATATAATAGGTATTATAATTGACAATGTAAAACAATAGATTAAATAATTTATATGCAAGTTGTGTATCGTATGTTAATTAAGTATTGTTGTTCACAAGTTAAACATCCACTAACGCAAATATTACCAACTAATCGTGTACCTACTGGACACGCACACAACGTGCATAAAGGTACATCAACTACGCATACGTCTAAGCAATTACCACGGTAGAATATTCTACCTGCCGAACATCTAGTGGATCCACAGAAATAATCGAAATCTGAATCCGAATATCTGCATAAGAATTTTTGCATGTATTGATCGTGCATTCTGTTGGCCTCAGCATACGACACAAAAATATTTGCGCAATATCCAGTAACAACAAACAGTAGAATGACTTTTTGAATATACATCTTGAACACAGAAATAAAAAGAAAAATATTTATTGAATAATTTCAGGATTTACGCATTTATGAAATAGGAAAAAAATTTTCAAATACCTTTGAGATTTATTAATTATTTAAAATAATACTGTTCACTAGTTACTGCGTAAATTCGACAGTTGCGTACGAGACTAAGTTCGTATTCAGTTTGAATTCTCTGCTCCGTTTTTGTTTGTGTGAAAAAATTGATCGTATTTATAGTGGACCAACCTCTATGATCAGATGTACAATATCAGAACGTGACTTGGTCACGAATTCATTAATCAACATTAATAATAAGCAATGTCTGTTTCATTGGAATTACCGTGCAATTATGCAATGTTTTGATGTTTTTGTTTTATTTATTCATATTATATTTCCGGTAAATTTCCAAATGAAGATTATTATTTTATTTTAATATAATATTAACGTGTCTAAATTCTTCCATCATTATAATTTTTATTAATTCTGGGATTAATGTGAAATATATATTTGCAGCTATTGTTCTATTTTATTCCTAATCGGATTTTCTAATATATTGTACATATATATAAAAATATTTCATGCAATTGAACATTCAGGTCAATTAATTTCTCGGCTCCGGTATTGTTTGAAATTGTCGATGCTCTTATTTATCTTATTGAATTGTTCAGACGATCTTATTGTTTTCATCGTCTTTATTTTAATGGAAAATAAAAATAAGAAAATAAAGAAAACCGAAGATGCGAGAAATTAAATTCGAAATATGAATAAACAAGATGAAAAATAAAATCAATCAATAAAACAAATAATGATTATTTGAATATATCTCAGCTACTGCATTTTATGTCTTCCGGTTTCAATAGTAATTTGTATGATACCATTGCATCTCGAGTATTTCCAATCGACGGGAAAGTCTGGATTAGTACAAACGATAAAATAGAATTATAGTTAACAAAATAGAAACAAATATAATTTAATTATTGGTAGATAAATTTCAGACGATTCAATTTAATTATCGTGAATTTACTTTGATTGTAATTTATCGCCAGTAAATTAAATAAAGTATACTTTATTTTTATGTAACTTTCTGACGTGACTTTATGATAAACTTTTTATTTCAATAATGTAAATATGCATTTAATTATCATGTGAATTGAGTAACAAAGTAAATGTGATTTTATATATTTATTTATTTATTTCAATGCAATGACACGTAATTATCATATTAATTCACAGTAATTTCAATACATGTACACGTGTTGTCGATATGCAAATATGCGGAAATATCTGTTGAATTTATCTCATTATATGGATATAGAAATGCAAAAGTAAATACGGAATTACAAATGGGACTCCAATCGTTTATATCTAGACATTTATATTTATGTATAAACATGTTGTTTTATTAATTCCCGGCAATTCACATTACATGAAATATAACAATAATAGTATTGAATCTTTATTGAAACAATAAAATTGATAATAATAATATCACCTGTTCTGAACATACGTTTTTCTAATTGAAGAGAATTGAATAAAATAAAAGAAACGTACGTGAGATAATATATAAACTGTATAGAGTGAACTGAAAGCAACGCGGAAATAATTTTATCGATTAAACGTGCGCGCTCTCGTATTTTCTTTTACGCTTATCCATACTAAATTATTATCTCACTAATGGATTTCCAAATAAACACAATGTGCATAAAGATTATAGAATTATTATTGGATTTTTATTTATAAATTAATAAAGAGAAAATTATAGATTCAATTTTATTAAAAATAAAACTACATGAATTCACGTATGTTTATAATAATAAATATGAATAGAAAAGAGAATTTTAATATTTTTATTTTTTAATCCATATTATGGAATTTTTATTTTTATTTTAATTTATCCGATTCATTGCTTTGTATAACACGAGCACGATTGAACGCCTTCTCATGGTTCTGTACAAACGCCAATTTTCCATCTCTTTTTATCTTTGAGCTTTTTCATTTCTCATTCACTCACTTTTCTTCTTGAATTTCTCGTTCGCAGTTTGCACCAGTGGCTTCCAATGTGATAGCACCAGATGTATTCCAGTCGATTGGAGATGTGATGGGCACATGGATTGCTACGATCGAAGCGATGAGATTGGCTGTGGGCATTGTTCATCATCAAGCAATGTATTCCACAAGTCATTCACCAATGATGATGAATTTAATAAAACAAAAAAATTTGGTATTGATAATTTAATTGAAAAACCTCCACTTCATTGTGGTGAACGTCGATGTATGTCTGATTTACACGTTTGTAATGGTGTCATGGATTGTCCATGGGGCCAAGATGAGAGAAATTGCCGTAAGTTGTTTTCAGTTATTAAAAGTCAAATATTCAATGAGTATATATAATTGAAATAATAAATAATTCGTTTCCAGTTCGTTTAAGCGAGAGAAATGGTGATATTGGTAAAGGTCGTCTTCAAGTTTATAATGCTAGAAATAACACATTTGTATCTGCCTGTGTAGCCAATTGGCAAACATCATCAGCACAAGCAACTTGTAGTCTTCTTGGTTATACGTATGTTAAAATTTAATTTGAACGAGGCAATGAATTTATTTATACTTTATTCAACATTTATTGAAATATATTTAGACGTATTAAATATTAAGCTAGATAATTTCATTGCAGTATGGCAGATTCCTGGAATTTACCAATGAAAAATATAACAACCATTGACACATCTCAACGTTGGCGATTGGCACAAAAAAGCGAAAGTAATTTATTAAAAGAACTTCAATCATGTATAGATCACAATGATTATCCAACAGTGGAATTGACTTGTTCAGAATACGGTATATTTATATAAAAATATCAAATTAATTTATTTGTAGTTGATAAATTATAAAATAAAAATTTTGAATTATTAAATAATAGCATGTGGCAGACGTCGTTATAATTTCGGGAATTCTAGAGCACGATTGAGAATTGTTGGTGGTACTGAAGCTGCGCCTGGTGATTGGCCATTTTTAGCTGCTCTCCTTGGCGGTCCAGAAGAAGTTTTTTATTGCGCTGGTGTTCTTATATCCGATCAATGGGTACTAACTGCATCGCATTGTGTTGGAAAGTTAGTTTCAAATAATTTATTTTACCAATTTAATTAATTTGAGTGAAACTTTGTACTATTTTTTTTTTTTCATCCATTAATTTAATTCCATGGTATATGCAGTTTTAGTCATTCAAATCTTTCCGATTGGACAATACAATTAGGAATTACTCGACGTCATGCTCACACTTATCTCGGTGAAAAAATGAAAGTCAAGCGAGTTGTACCACATCCAAATTACAATTTAGGCGTTGCACATGACAATGACGTTGCTTTATTTCAATTGCGAAATCGCGTCAATTTTCACGATCATTTGAGACCTGTTTGTTTGCCAAAACCCAATACAGAATTGTCACCCGGCACTGTTTGCACTGTTATTGGCTGGGGGAAAAAAGAGGATACTGATTGTGAGTTAATTGAAATAAATTCATTTCACATCTCTAAATTAAATTTTATATTGTTTTATTTTTATTGCAAATTTTATTTTTATTCTATAGCATCGCAGTATGAGCCAGCGGTTAATGAAGTAAAGGTGCCAGTGTTGGAGAGAGAATTGTGCAATGCTTGGTTGGAACATAAAGAGCTTAATGTTACCGATGGAATGATTTGTGCCGGATACCCAGAAGGGAAAAAAGATGCCTGTCAAGTGAGTTATATTTATTCAGAATATATATATGTATATGTACATAGCGGAAAAATTAAATTTTATATTTTAGGGTGACTCTGGTGGACCACTTCTCTGTCAAGATGAAAATGATAAAGAACGTTGGTTCGTCGGTGGTATTGTAAGTTGGGGAATAAAGTGTGCACATCCACGATTACCCGGTGTTTATGCTTATGTACCGAAATACGTGTCGTGGATTCGTGAAGAAATTGCAAAATATTCAACACGTGATAAGGGCTAACATACGCGGAAAATTGTGAAGAGAATTGGAAAGAAAAAGTCAATTATAACAAGTGACAGGAAGAAATTTTATACATCATCGCAGGAGTATTCTTAATGGATAAATTTCGTCAACGTCAAATTTGTGATGATTCGAGGTATGAGGACAATAATTTTTTTTTCTCATTTTTTTGAAATACAATAAATTGACATTAAATATAATTGAGACAATAACATAAATGAAAGTTAATGGATTACTTGAAAAATTTCATCAAATTAATATTTGATAATAAATATTATTTTGGTCAATGTGTAATCTCATTTATCAATAATGAAATACTTGGAAACATATTAAATTAAATTGATATATTATCTGTGGAGATCCAGAATAATATTCAGATAAAGAGAAAAATTAAAATATATATACTTGGTCGATCGCGGTATTTTTTAAAGAATACATCTAAGCAGAATATATTCACGTATAATACATTTTAATTTACCTGGGGGGGAAATATTGGATGAAAAATATGAAAAAAAATATTAATAATGATAAATAAATAATAATTTTGCATATGATGCAATGTTAAAAATGAAATATTTTTTATCTCCTGAATTTGAAATGAAAAAAGGAGCTATAATCTGATTTAATATAAAATAGTTACTTCTCTAATTTTCTTAAAGTTTGAATGTAAATCAAGTCAGTATTATATCCAATGAATGATCAGATGTTTCATATAAAATATTTTACAAATATAATAACGCATTTAATGCGTCAAAATTAGAGCAGTAACCGAAATAAAAAATACAAATCTATTAAAAAATACATTGGGATTGGAGGGTACAAAATAATAATTAATACAATTAATCATGAATTGAACAGAAAAATTTATGGATTTATAAAGGTCTTGAGTTTCAAATATTAATAGAGTATGTGTATAAATATAAATTGTAGATATATTGCGGGAAATATTGATGATAAATCTTACAACTCAGTAATAAAAAAATAAACGCGTAGATTTTATTTATTTATTTTTTGGCTTGATCGGTTTCGAGTTTAGAACGGCTTTTAAATATAAGAAGTAATATGGGTTTAGACTAGATTGATATAAAATACATTAATGAATAAGAATAAAAAATGTTGACTGAATTCTAGGGATAATCTATTGCACCTGCACTTTTTTTATTCGCACTTTAAAATGAAAAAAGGAAAAAAAAACACAAAAATAATTTTTATCTCGTATACTTTATATGAAAAAATATTATTTCTTATAAAAATAGAAGCCTTACTAATTGACTTAGACTGTTTTTAAGAAAAATAAGACGATTTTCAATGGTATTGTTGGTGGCAAAATGTAAGATATATAAAAAAAAAGCTATATTACTCTATTTCTTATTGAATTTTTTAGTCCCTAAAATTATTTCAATAGAATAATTCGATGGTTTTTTTAAATGATCTTATAATCATTTAATTCAAAATTTAATTCGCTTACTAAAAAGCAAAAGACAATAATCGTCTTCCTTAGTATCCAGACAACAGTTATATGTATAAAGTGAAAGGAGTACTTAATAATAACCGACAATACTGTGTGAACAGACAATAAATAGCATTAAGGAAAATATGAATATTCCAATTAATAATATAGACAATAAATTAAATATTAAGGTTAAAATTTACTTATTAATATTAAAACGCTAAGTGATATAAATATAATAATACATCAGTATAATGATAAACTTGATTAATAAGATATATCATTATATGTTATTTGCTATTAACAAATATTGCTTTAAATATATTCATAATTAGAATGTATCAAATAGAAAACAGTAGTATGAACGTAAAACATAAATAATAATTGCCAGACAATAATCAAATAGGGCTTGCTAATAAGTATTAAATAAAATAGAAAAAAAATACCTTCAGTGATGAATATTTTATAAGAATCAACATTAATACCTTAATTATATTATTAATTTAATAAAAATAAAAATATGTATGAAGGAAATTGTAATGCACAAATATTTATCTGGCAGTGCTAAATATCAAGTTAAAGTAATTACAAAGTTAAAATAAGCTTTAATCAATGCTAAAAATATTTTTCTCGTAGAGTTTTAAAGTTTTTTTTTTTTTTTT
>JAQQBR010000003.1:8823331-8839981 GCA_030347285.1 Microctonus hyperodae | reverse complement strand
GGTGGAATTAAAATTTTGATTTTATATATTTAACAAAAATTTCAAATAATAAATTATTTTCTTTAGAATTTTATTAATATACTTTTAAAATTTTTATGTATAGTAGAATAATTATTACATCAATTATTATTGTTAATAAAAATTTATTTGATATATTTTATACAAATATAAAGTTACATAAATTAAAAAACTTTAAAAGAAATAATTTTATTAGATTTGTATGATATAAATATTAAATTTATACAAATAAAAATTAACCTGCACTTACTCTCACTTTATATTATCAAAATTTTCTCTACAACAATAAATCGAGCAAATAATAATTATTCTTTCAAATATAAACCATCAAATAATTGCATGATAATTCATTAATTCTCTCACAAATATTTTTATACATCATCCTAAAAAATAAAATAATATTCATCGATGAAAGTAAATTTTAAATGATAAAAAAAAATACATACATAATTATTCATCTCTAATATATATCTGCATGCACTTTCTTTTCCTCTCTTTTTTTTCTCTCGACATCAGCTCTCGAGACTTCGTTGTCAGTGAACCGTTTACAACGAAAATAAAACGACGATGATGTGTGCAAAGTGACGACGAAGAGAATAAGAGGGACACAGTAGGGTCCAGAGTTCGTTTCGGATCATCACAATCAACTCTCACTCCCCTTTAGTCTCTCTCACTCTTTTTCTCCCCCTTACCCTTGTCTTATATGTATTCAATATATATTCGTAATATTCCCTCATTGTATTTTAAAATTCTTTACTCTAATGACGTCATAAAATTTCCACTCATTGGCTTCAATTATTTTTCATTTCTTTCTCTTTAAACTTCTCTCCTCTTTGTCCATTCGACCCCATCATAAATAATATACAACATCGATTGTTTATTTTAATTAACACAAATCTTTGTTAAAAATATAATATTAATAACAATAACAACAATAATAATAATATATATCGGTTAATATTTATTGTATTGTTTAGTAATTTTTTTTGTTTTATTTTTTCATTATCATTCTTGATAGTTCATCGATCTCGTTTGATGAAAAATTTTTCTTGGATATTAAAATAATATATTAATGCTGCAGTATAATGAATAGAGAGGAAAAAAATATTGAGGAATAAAATAGATGATTTTAAAATATAAAAATAAAAAAATTAAAACGTAAATGATAAGAAGCAAAGTCATTCGAAATATTTAGAGGTCATGAAGCAATTCTCGATGACCCATGATCACCCCTATCTGTCATAAGTCATTTACAAACTATAAAAAAAAAAAATTAGTGACGATGAAGACAATAAAAAAATGTTTGAATTATTGTAATATGGAAAATTGTATATTTGAAATATGAGATTATTTTATTTAATACCTTTGGGGTTTAATATTTATTCATTGCACCTGAGGGAAATTATTTAAGCGAAAAATGCTTGAGAGAATAATGAAAAAAATAGAAAAATATTAAACAGCATTTAAATTACTTTCCACAAATGGTTTATTGAAGTAAACATATGCTATAGAAATTTTCAAATAAAGAAAAAAAAAGATCCTAATATATATATTTCCTATTTCCTATTTATTTAGTATATTATAGTCGTCTAGGATATATAAACCTCACACAAATCCGCCTCTAAGAAGTATTATACTATAACCACAAAATATAAAAAAAAAATAGAGATCAATATTTTTTTCACGAAATTCGATTTGAAATATATTTTTACCACATAAAATACTGCATAAAAATTTCGAAAAATATTATTTAACATTATATACCTTAATTAATATACTACACATACGTATATATAATTTACAAAATATATAAAGATCGATTAATACATACGTAATATATATATTTATATATATTAAGATTAACGTATCTTTTGAACGGGATGAATGGACGTGTAGATTGTGTCACTATCTTTATTTCACTGTATATACATGCTCGAATGCTTATATATCTATGATCATAGCACAACTCGTAGTACGAGAAAATGTTTGTGCGCGTGCCTCGCATTGATTACGACATTCCAAATATATATTAATTCATGTAAATAATATATCGATTGAAGATTATTTCCAATCAATAGTAATTATTTATTCACAATTAAATAAAACCAAAATTAATTATTCACGCGAAATATTTATAATATATATCACTGTTTAATGATAAATATTCAAGATTTAAAATAATAGAAAATTTTTATATTCATTTTAAATTCAATTTTACACTTGTGTACAAGTTAAAAATATTAATAGTTTAAAAATAAATTTTTTTTCAACGATTTTCATAAATTTTCTGTTTAAATATTCACAGTGACAGAAAAAACACCTGGTTTGTTATCAAAAAAACAACTTTATATACTAATACATACACATATAGTACATATTTTAAAAAGTTTAACAGCACCGGGCCCTTTTACGTATATTTTATATACTCACAACGATCGCCTTGTTCTATATACAACATCCCTAAAAATAAAAGTAAAAAAATAAAATAAAATGCATGCAAGAATTATTTTTATCGTACATTATTTTTTCTTGTTAAGACCGGAAGTGTAAATTTTTAAATAAAAATACATCAACGATTGGCATTTAACTTTATAAATTAAATAATAAAAAAAAAAAATGCCAATAAAGCGCAAAATAAATAATACTGCTACTATATTATATATAATTATTAATGACTTATTTACCATGTCTCACTTTGCTTCACCTTCTTTATATATAAATAAAAATAAATATATAAATAAAATATATTTTATCCCCAGAATTGAGATGAAGAGATCCATTCAATTTTTTAAGATCTCTTTACGAATATGTGTGTATAATGTATATCATGGATTTTACTGTACAGTTTGACAAGGTTAATATATCTTCATCTCTATGAAGATGACAGAGGCTGTTTTTGTACGTTGACTGTGAACATAGATAAGAAAATACGTATAAACGAATACATATAAAAGAAAGAAAGAAAAAGTGCATGTGACAAGGGACTGTAACCTTTGCCCAGAACACACATTATACATAAACATACACATATATACGCCCATAATATAAATAAATATATATTTTAGTTTTGCAATATTTAGTAAATCGAAAAAAAAAATAATATTGTTATTTTTTTTATTTAAACGCGATTAATATCGCGTAGAGAGAAATTTTATCTTTATGATTAATCGGGGTCGTGAATGAAGACTATATAAATTGTTGATTACATATTGAGTAAAATATTAATTTTGTCTCTCACACATTGACAATTATTATTATATTAATAATTATTATATTTACTTTCTTGTTTATTATTTGTTTGAATTTTTTAATTCACCCTCATATTTGCGTGTATCGATTAATAAATTTCTAAATAAGCTTTCAGAGTAAAATAAAATTTTTTTCTTATTATTAACTGCTGTATATTATTGTTAATTAGTTTATAAATATATATGAACGGTAATAATTATAAATGTTTAATTGTATTATCGGTTAATATACGCGGGCCTGACCTTTCCAATTTCATTAGGTAACGTCAATAAGGTCAATTCAATGTTAAAAACATTTGATATAATACTTTCATCTACATTATAATATTCTCTTTCCGCCAAATTATTTATTTTTTTCTCTCTTATTTCGCAGTCCTTTACCCTCTGTGGCCTCTTTCCTCACTTGTACATATTCACTGCTTTAATAAAATACATAAATATATATTTATTAAATACGTAAATAATTTATATATAAATGTACGTATATGTGTGGGGGGCTACTATATACCCAGTAAAAGAGATAAGACTCCCGTCGGTTATTTTTATGGCACACACTGGATAGCAACAGAGTTCATCATATATTAATATATATGTGATTATGTATTTATGTGTGTATTATATATATACATCAAAATTTATTATTCAAAGACAAAAATGAAAAATTTGTTGTTGAAAATAAAATAAATCAAATGTAAATAATATATTCTCCACTGATTATTATTTAAATATTTCAATTAACTAATTGGATTATTTTTTTTTTTCTTCAGCTGATTTACCGGAATATTCAGCGACTGATGAAAATGTGGAGGTGCCTGAAGGGGTAAATGAAACGGAGAATACAAACATCGTAGCTAATAACGATGGATTGGATGGACTTAAAAGTGAAAATAATTTGGAACAAATTGACGATACAACAACGAATTTAAATCACCACCAACAACAACAACAGCAACAAAAACACGAGTTGAGTTATGCTGAGGATGGCGGGGATAGTGTGGGCGTGCTGGAGGCGGTCCAACCGGAAAATGAAAATGGCGCCTTGGTTGAATCAAACGTGCCTGAACCCGTTGCTGTACCATTTGTCCTGTCTCAGCATGAAGACACTGGTGCATATCCACTGCACCATACTCTTAATTATCATCAAACACATCCGATATTTCATGACAGGTATAGAAAAAAAAAAAATACATATAAATAATTTCTAAAATTTTACAAACCAAAAAATATCCTTATTAATATAAACTCCAAATTTTATAAAATATATATTATATATATACTTCTCCATATATTATATCAACTTAAAATTATTTATATAATCTCAATATACTAAATAATAACTAAAAATATTAATTTTAATTTTGAAAAATATTCTGCACTACGTATACAATCGTGGAATTCGAAAAGCAAAAAAAGTAAATAAAAATAAAGATAATTTATTGAAACTGTTAAATAATCCCTAGGGATTACTTACAAACCGCTTCACCAGTGTACAACACCGAGGGCGGTAATACTAGGGAGGCGGATGATAATCACCAGCAACAGGTTTCACTTCACCACCACCACCATCACCAACAACATCATCATCACCAACCGCACCACCAATACGGGCAGCTCGGAGGGGCAGCTGAAGTGGTGGTTCCTGAGGGAGGGGATAGTCGACATCCGTCAGAAGTCTCACTCCCGTCCGAGGGAAATCAAGTTAGCAGTAACATGCCTCACTCTACAATGATTCGGTACAGCACTGAAGCGCTCTCACCATCAACAGACCATCATCATCACCACAATCATCATCATCACCATCATACACTTCAACAACAACAACAGCACTTGAATGATCCGCAACAACAAGAGCAACTACATCGTTTAGACGAACAAAATCATCATCCAGACGCAGTGGAACGTGTCAGCGGTATTGTAGCAGCTATGCGTGGAGCACGAAATGATTTTACATTAAGTGTATTGTTTCCTGGTGGTAATATGTCTGGTGTTGGGACAAATGCCAGTGTAACTGGTGATAATACAAGTAATCATCATTTAGAAGGTGTTTTGAGGGAAGATGCATTTATACAACAGAATATTAGAGCATCAAGTGCTGGTGGTGTTGGTGGCAGTAGTGTTGGTGGTGTTGGTGGTGGTGGTAGTGGTGGTAGTGCTGGTGGTGGTGGTGGTGTATCTCCTCCGGTTCGAACGGGTAGTTCACAAAGTTCAAGTCGTAGTCCGCATGATGATCATGGAATTAATTCACCATTGCATAAACATCATATAAATGATGGTGATTATAGTCCAAGTGATCAGGGACGTTTACAAAATTTCACGCATTTAACTGCGATGCAACCACCAGCGAATTCTGTACAAAATTCCGGTCATGGACTTGGACATCAGGACACAGATAGATTATCTGAATTGTATATGGTATCAGTTTATAATCATAATTCATCTGGTACACCGCATCATCACCATCATCATCATCAGGAGCACGATCAACAATCACCCACATCGCATTCACCATCTGGACCACTGTCAAAGTAAGTTTGAAAAATATGTATATATATTTATAATTTATTATTTTATTATTCCATTGGTTTATTATTTTTAAAATTTTCACAGAGTATTTTATGCTATTACTTTTATACATATATTGCAGTCATAATTCTTGTAATTATTCATTTTAATTTTTTTTTTCTTTCATCCACGCCGACTACATTTCTTTTCTTTTTATTTTTCTTTTTAGGGGTGCGATGTTATATATACACGTCACCTTTTAAGGTTCCTTTCACGCGAAAATATTTGCCTGCTAGCTGTAGAGTTTGGTTGTTTTAAATACACAATATTATATATATTTATAATAGTATATGGTCATATTTCCAAGGGTCATTGTTTGTGTTGTGGTTATATATGCATCACTCATAGGGTCCGATATGGTATATACTATATATATACCTATATACATACTTCTATTAAGACGTTATAAGAAAAGAAAAACGATGCGCCACACTTTTCAGAATCTTATGCCAACAATTTATATGTATTATAAATATTGCATATAAATATTGCCCAAGTGCCGGCGGTAAGTGACGATATATACACACACTAATACGTATATATATATATATATAAATTATAAATACATAAATGGATATATGTAATAAATAATTCTCTTCGTAATCGTGTGAAATTTAGTAACAACAAATTGATCAATTAAAATTTTTCATCAGAATTAATATTTCTTTCTTTTTTTTTTTTTTTCATTTGAAATTCATCAGAACTTTGCGGAATTGAATGAGTGTAAAGTGATAAGGTAAAGTGAGTGAGAAAAAGATAATGTACATGGGGTTTTTTTTTATCTTGATTAATTATCGTTATCGTCTTTCGCGTTTCTCACTTGCACTTGACTACGAATTGATGGGTTGATCACGTACATAATCGACATAGTTACGATTAGTTTACATTGTACAAATCAAATGTTTGTATTTATAGATGTATATATATTCCTTATGATTTTTTTCATTAAGCTATGAAATAATATTAATGTTTGATGTACTCATTTATATCTTGTCAATTATCCGATAGTGTATATGATATTCGACGGATTTATTATACCGAGTATATTATACACACCCCATGTTCGTTTGCGTATTAAATTCAATAAAATAAAATCAATATATAAGACAGTATAGATGAATTAATTCAAGTCATAGCTAACATATTGATATCTTATCTTCAATATATGTTGGTTATATGTATAAAATATTTTATTTTGTAACTTTCTTCAAGTAATGATTTTCCTCGTACAACAATTGACTCTTTACGATTTAAATATTCAATTGTTTTGTACATTTTTATAAATAAGTCGTTTTATAAATTAATTAATCGCTATTCCTTCAATTAATTTTCATATTTTTATTTTTATTTATATAAAGTATCGATAGAACAAATTAAATTAATATTCATTTCATTTTTATATATAAATACAATTTTTTTTTTCATTTTTAATTTTCGGCTATTTTTAAGGGTTATTTTTATCTTCATATCCCAACTCTGAAACAGACTTTTGGCTTTTGAACTTTATGTGATATATACATATATATTTCGGGCACACGTGTATACTGTGAGAGAATATTTAAAAAAATTAAATTCCGTTTATTATATTTAATAGATAAATAAAAATATACGTGACAGTGAAGAATAAATTTTTTTCATGTGAAGTGAAAGTTTTCTAGAATTATAATATTGTAATTATGAAGCTTACAGATCCTATTTGAAGTTGTTAATTACCATAGAAAAATATTTCCTAGTGTAATAATTAAGTAGAGAAGTATAAAAGAGAATTATTAGGAAATGATTGAAATAAAATAAAAAAAACGAAAAAAATAAAGTGGGGCGCTTACGCGTGCGGTCTTAAAAATGCCGCAGGGGAAGCCTGCAGTGCTTTGATAGAGTGGTATAGTAGGGATATATGTATGTCCAAGTGCAGAGCTTGTTCAGTTTGTTGTAAATGAAAAGAAAAAAAAAAGAGAAGGGAGCAACCGATCGAGAATTGAGAAGTTAGATGGTGGGGACATCCTTCTGACCACCTTTGAGGATCGTCGTCACATAACGTTGGTTCGTCTGTGTTAACGTCACGTTCAACTCCAAAAGTTCAAACATATTCGATTGACCGTGCAGTACTTCTTCACCCGGTGACAGATACGGATCAGCTTATTCTCTAATACACTTCATAATATTTTTCCTTTATATATACTTGTGATTTTTCTATCAGTGAGTTAGACACGATTAGTAAAACGGCAATTTAACAATCAGTAATAATCAATAAGATAATGAGTAAATGAATGAAAAATACTAATCAAGAAATTTAGGAGTTGAAGATATATATAAAAAAAGAAATCAAAAATGCAGTGAGTTTTTAATCATTTATGTTTCTCTTGTTGTTTAATATTTTTTATGTTATCATTTTTTATCTTTGGGATCAAATTTGAAGGAACATTTTTTTTGTTTGGATTATTTGTATAATTTTGATAAGAATTTTTTTTCTTCTTCACTTTTTACACTATACCAATCGAGAAAGGGAGAGTCTCCAATTGATAACGTTCGAACGAGAGCGACAATGTGTGTTCGGATAAATATATTTAGTGACATCCCTCTCTGGTGCATTTATTTTTATTTTTTTTTTGTTTCTCCTAATCGTTATTTTGTTTCCTTCTTTTTCTTCCCAACTAAAATGTAAAAAAAAAACAAGACTGGAAAAATATCTTGCGATGCGACTGAACAAATATATAAAAATAATGCTTAATCATTTTATCATACCTTTACACTGATAAAATATTTTTTACCACTATTTTTTAACATTTGAACTATTTAGAAAATCTCTCTAAACAAACATTTAATTTTTGCAAATATATTCAAATCACCTGTTTATATTAATAAAAAAATTTTTATTCAATTCATTTTCACTGAGTTTAATGTGAAAAAAAAATTTTCGCATAAAAATATATTTCGAGTATCATTTGAATAACTATTTCGTGAGAAGCATCATATCATGTGCATTCTGTTGGACGTGGACATAGTTGAAGGGCTAATAACCCCGTGAGACATATTCAATTTCGCAATTCTGACTTTTTCATCAGATATACATTCAGCACAATCTCGAGTAGATGATCAACGTCGTTTCTTAACCCTGAGACTTGAGCTGCGCCAACGACAAAAAATAAAAAATAAATCTAAAACTCACTGGATATGTGTATACATAACATAAATATTTCCTGACTACATATATCTTTGTCTTTGTGATTCATTCATGAACTCGCGAATTGCGAGTGCGTACAAAAGACTGCAAGAAAAAAAAATATATATATATTTAAATTAGTAAGAGCGTCGGTGATTCCTCGAAGAAATCTGAGTAGGTTGCGTTATTGAGCCTTATATTATACAATCATCACATACACTCAACAATTATATTATATTGCACACCAATTGCTTTTGGCACTTGCATTAACGTGTGTTGTACGTCCCACATTTACATCTTCCTTTTTCTTTCTCGTTAATAATAAATCTAACCTCTTTGTTACGTCACTGGCGAACGATATCCGTTGAAAAAAAAGACCACCTTGTGGTCGTTATTTTATTTATACAGATCCAATGACAAGATTCAAGTTAAGTGACGACTAAAAGTCAATAATAAATAAATGAAACGAAAAATTTTCAAAATAAAATTCATTCATCATAAATTTGATTTGTTATGTCGTAAAATAAAAATAAAAAAAAATGTTATTTAAACGCTTTAGTATTAATATATACAAACTCATGGATATAATTTATTATATATAGGTATACTGAAACAGAAACAAATAAAAAAAAAAAAAAAGGAAGGAATAAATAGCGGAGTTCCACGAGAATGCTTTTCTTACGACAAATATATTATATATACACATACGCTATTTTTCTTTTCCTTCCGTCTTTTTCTCCCGTTAGTTACTCAGTCATGAATTTGTGGCACGCGTGTTGCACTTAGAACTGTCGAGTGTTTACACGTGTGCGCGCAGAGAGAACAAAAAAAAACCGCTAGTTATATAGAAAGAAAAATAAATTAAAATAAAATTAATAAACAAAATGCTTTACGATAATATATATAAAGAGATCATAATTAAAATATAAAAAAAATTATACATATAGAAAAATCTTTTTACTACGTAAATATAATTATTTGCCTTTGTTATTTATTTTTATATCTTCATTTCGAAGATTGATAATAAATTTTAATGCGTAAAATACAACAGATGAATGAGTATATTAAATTAATACTACATTTGTTTTATTGCATAATTCTTATTAATTATTTCTTGCCTTATTAATAATAATAAAAATAAATATACAGAAATTTATTATTGGATAATTGAAATAAAAATATTAATTAGACAAATGGGTAAACAGTTATTGTGAGGATTATGTTGCAATAATTGAACATGTGGAAATGAAAAAATTTTAGGTAGAAAAGTACAAAAGAATAATAATCGCAGTTATTGTGTTTATATTTTTTTTTATATATGCATATGTGTATGTATGTGCATAAACGTATTGAGAAATAAATGTATATTCTTGAATGCATATGAAACACTGCAAAGCACGTTGACATGGATGTTTTGTTTTAACTCTTCTTCGCGAGATATATAATCACACGTTTCGTTATATACTCGAACGTGACTTTGCCACTGAGCTTGCTTATTTTTCAACACCCAAACATCAAGGTCGAATATATCCGGGTTTATACACTTACACTTTGTTCAAACTTCCCGACAGTAATATTTATTATTTATTTTTATATTCTTCCGTGTTATATCTGCGCCATTATTTAACTTTAAACTCTTAACACAAACATAAACACGTACAAAATAAAAATAAACTTCAGCTAAAAAATAAATACGTAATCGCGTCTATCATAAAATAAAAATTACGGAAACTTGAGCGAAAAAAAAAAATGGGAATAAAATACTGTGAAAAAAAATTTAACGAAAGAAAAAAAAATGAGTCATCAATGGAATTTAGATCAAGTTGTATTGTAAGATAAGAAAAGATGCCACTGAAAATTTTTTGGAGGGTTTTCCTTTGCATTTTCTCCTTTCTATTACCAATCCACTCAATCTCTTAGTCCATTATTGCTTTCAGGTATATATCGTCGTAGTTAAACCTAAACATGCGGGGGTATATACGCAATATAAACGAGCAGTCAGGTAAAACGATGTATAACCATGTTAATGGAGTACTCGTGTCTAAGAACAACTGGACTTTGAAGTGCAAGTAGAGAGTTGGTAGTAAATAGTGGTTGTATTGTATAAAAATAAAAGAAGGGAAAAATAAAGACATGTCAGGCACGCGCCCGCATTGGGGTTTACTTTAAGTAATCGTCGCTGCAGAATTCCGGTGGTTTCCAACGAGGGGGGGCGATTTATTTCCGGGTTCAAATCATTTTAATGGCACGTGCCCTTTGTCTTTTTATTTATTTTCAAACAAATATATAATATCTATTCTCACTTGAATAAATTATCCATTTATAAATTTTTTTTATCCATCAATATTTTATTTTTTAATTATTTTGAGTGTGAGAAATTTTTTAAATTACTCACAACTACATAAATTGCATTACGACATATCAGCACGTGGATTCCCATGGGTAGGGGCGTGTACCAGACACTTAAACACACAATTAATGAATACACATTAATGTGAGACATTTTTATAAAATATGATTATTTATTTTTTCAGTTCATCGTTATATCGTCCGATCAGTGGAATTGGTTCGATGGGTGGTGGCGGTGGTTCAAGTGGTAATGGTGCCTATCCCATTCCTTATATAACTCACAGTCCAACTGATCTTACTGGATCGCCACAACACCTCTGGACCTCCCAAGGTTAGTGAAAAAATTATAATTCTACAATTTTTGTTTCAGTTTACAATTTTATTAATATACCTATCTTCATTTATTTATTTATTTATTTATTGCGAAATATTTTTCAGGTCTTGATTCAACTCTTCCATCATTTTCCGAAGAATACAATCCGAAATCAACACCAACAGTGACTCATCAGAGTTTACCGGCGTTTTCACAGCCGTTCGGAGGTGGTCGTACGAGTTTTCGGGGTTATAGTCCACCGTATCCATCTCAACAACAAACGACAACAGGCGCGACAGTAAATGCCACAGGCGACGTGCCTACCTGGTCTTATCCAACATCGGTTGCTGATTCACGTCCAGCACCATACACTATTCCGGTACGACGTCAAAATTCAAATGCAACGTCGCATACACAATTGAATACATCGGCCAGTCTATCAGCCTGTAAGTGATATTTATTCTTTATTTCAATATAAATTACTTCTATTATTATAGATGCATGTCTACGATTAAAATATTATTTTGAATTAAATTAAAATAAATATATATAATAGCTAGTAATATTCCACGAGTGTTGGTACAGATAATTTATTTTTTTCATTATTAAAAAATGAATCAAGGTTAATTATTATATGATTATCTCATGAACATATTTATTGTTAATCGCACGTACTCATTTGCAATAATATGACATATTCTCACGTTTCAATGATTGCAACAATCTGTCTTGTGAGTTTTGTTCACAAAGTATATAAACATGTAGCGATAATTGAAAAAATATAATAAAAATCATTCATTATAGAATTAAATACCATATTGATTAATCATCGCACTTGAATGTCAAATAAAATTTTTTTCTTTATATATTTTTTTTTTCTACAAGAAAAAAATTATTATACTTCCAAATCGGTTTTTATTAGTAAATATTTGTTTCATGAGTTTATTATATGAATATATATTTCCTTTGAAATTAACCGGCCACTTGAGATTTTTTTATTTTCTTTTGTCAGGGCGGTATTTATTCTTTGAAAGAATCTTCTTCTTCATCTGTGGTTATATATATTTTTTACAGGGCGCCTCACGCACGTTTTGCAATATATTTTATGTATAGGCGTGTAAAATAGTGTTCGTGTCAAATGGGGGTGGTCGCATTCGGCTAAAGTTTTAGGGACGACATAGATCTATATATATATATGTATATATATGTTATAGACAAGACAGAAAAACCCACACGTCGAGCTCTGTTCAGCTTCACTAATTGCGCGCGTGGTCATCGTCAACCATTTAGAAAACATATAGAAGGCGTATTTTTTTTTTTTTCAACTGAAAATTATGAGTTTTTACTTCATTTAAATATTTTTTTTTCAACGTTTTAAAAAATTTTCATTCACATATGACATGATACAAGCAAAGCTATCATGCTCGAAGTGGGTTATCTTATTTGATCGTAAATATATATATATATAAAAAAAAAGCATAAAAATAAAAATTGTATATGGAGAAAAAATAATTTTTTTAATCGAGGTCATGTAGACATATTTTAATTTTTTTTTTCAGTTATTTAAGTAAAAGAAAAATATTAAATTCAAGTTACGTAAATGTGGATACATTTAGATGTATAGTTTAACGGATTAGGTTAGTTTCAATATAATTTTGCAGCTGAATTAAAAATTCAGGACATTGCTTTATTTTTTATCTCTCGATATATTCACGACGGAATGAATTTTATTTATTTTTATCACTTATAATGGGTCACTGACTATGTTTGGTGTTGTGGCTGCACATAATTATACAATAATCAACATTCAAAGTAGCATTTTGATAATGTTTTAAATGTTACTTCATTCTGCGAAAATAAAAAATAAATAAATAAATAAAATAAAGAGCGCAAAAGAGCAGGAAAAAAAAACAAGTAGAATATGAATGAAATTATTGCAAAAAATTTCTCTTATTTTTTATTTCTCTTTGAATTCAGGTGTTTCAATTCTTCAGGTAAATTAAGATAAAGATAAATATTGACATAGTGATATATTTAAAAAATACAAAAGACCCTGACCTAGACACTGAGTATTATTTGTAATCGGGTGGCGTCTAGCGATATTGAGCTGAAATGATAGGGCTGTATCTATCCACGACGCGCGTTTCTACGATAATTTCGGTATTACAAGTCGACGACACCTAAGTATCTAATCTCATTCATGATACGGCACACATTTATTTGATATAATACAATAACAAGAAAATTCTCATTGAGTAATTTCATATCACAATTCAAAACGTTTATACACACATCGATTCCAATAGTTTCAATCCATCTACGTCAAATTAATAAACACAACAATATAAATAATAAATTAAATTAAAAAAATTTTTTTTATCGCTTATCACTAAAATTAAATATACACATTGATGTAATTTTATATAATATCACAAAACCCTTTGATCTTTTTCATTAAAATCAAACGTCGCAATCTCATTTTAATAATTCAGAATAAATTCGAAATATAAAATTAAATGAAAATTATTTTTAAATATAAATATAAAATTAAAAATATATATATTATAAATGAAAATTCGGTGGTAGCGTCTGTGGTCTGAGATATATATATTTCCTTCTGGCCTTTTAACATACCGCATATGTTCGAGTGTTCCCATATACTGTTAAACTCAAGTGCAACACACTGTTTTTAAAGCGCCTTTTTTGAAACGCGATGAGGGGATGCAGGAGCTTTATAGTTGTACTATGACAAGCGAGTGAATGAGAAAGAATAAATGTGAGGGAATTAATGACGAATAAAAAAAAAACCTGTAGTGTCCTACAGCCACGTGGGGAACACACTAAATAAAATATCATCATAAACTTTAGTGAATTGAATGAATTATTAAAATTATATAAATTATTGTGTGCTTGATATTTTTCTTCCTCGTCGGTTAATTCAAACTTTGAGGTTCATTCAAAATTCATTTGAGTATATAGATACGTATATTTATGTAGGTAAATATGTAAATTAGAGCGGTATATAATTATGCACATTCCAAGTGGGCGTCATGAAGGCGCGGGAGCGCAATATGAACTCTTTGTAAGTAACTTTGCAATCGTCAGCCTCTTCTTGGTGCTTTGCGTATACGATATTTAAATATCCGATTGCCGTTTTGGTATATATATGTAGAGATGTATATATATATACCAAATCTCGTGAACTACATGTATAGTAGTTCCGATCGTTATAAATTTGTGTATTTATTTATTTATTTATTTATTTATTTTTTTATTTTTTGAAGTAAACACACGGTAATTTTATTTGAATTATATAGAATAGAATTATTTATAAATTTCTTGACATATTGCAAGTGTTAATTTTTATGATAGAAAAATTCGTAAAGTTTTAAAAATAATTTTTTCATCAGATATAAATATTTATTTATTTTTTTTCTTATAATTATTTATTCATTATTTTTTTTTTCAAGTGAATACACAGTAATTTTGTTGAAATTATAAAGAAAAATTGTTTACAAGCCTCTCGATATACTGCAAGTACTAATTTTTATAATAGAAAAATTCTTGAATTTAAAAAAAAAAATAATTTTTACAGATATATAAATTACTTCTTTTTGTTTTCCCCCTGTATTTATTCATTTATTTATTTATTTTTTTCCATAACCTTGGAAGATTACTTTGTGCAAACAAAGAATATTGAAAATCACTTGTCAGTACAGTGAAATCGTAAAAATAACGCCATTAAAAAAAAATAAATGATAATTTTTACACACATTTTTTAATGACTATTTTTTCGCAGCGATATCGGTAAATATTATTTAAAATTATATATGTATACTTTTTTTTCATGAAAAAAATGTATTACTGTAGCGAGATATTAACCGGTAGCTAATGAATATACAGCTAAAGTATTTATGCGAAACAATGATATACAGAATTCCCAACAATTTTATATTTTTATATGCACAAAGTTCATGATGTGTGCCCTCTATGTTTTTATACACACATGTGTACTGACTTTACTTATCAACAATTGCCGGAAGTTACGATAACAAAGTGTATCCGCCTACACATCATGTTCTCCAACCCTTCCCTTGCCCTCTCTGATCCTCTTGCCACCATTTTTATATATTTTTCCACTTTTCTAAACACCCATCCGTTATTTCTCCCGTCATTTCCCATTTATTTTTTTCCTATAGCTCCTTTCAAATATTTTACCACCGAATATCTATCAATTTTCCCGTGATAAAAAAAAAAACAAACTCTACATCACTACAGTAAATGCGTGGAAATAAAAAAGAGCTTTGATATAGAAATAATAATAATACACGTATAAAACAACAATTATTTTTGTTTTCTAGCATTCTCTTGTAAAAATAATTTTAGATATGACTTTAATATTGATAGCCACACAATAATCATCGCACCATTATGTTTTCAATTTTGTCGCTAATTATAAAATGGTCTTTTCAGCCCAAGGCTAAATTTTAATTACACTTAAAAACCAATAATAGAATAAATAGTTGTGACCGTTAATGGACTTTGTCGAATAAGAATGTATTTTGGAATTTTAGTAAAAATGAAAGTTTTAAAAATTTTTAGTAAATTATCTTTTAATACTAAATTCAATTTATCCATTATACATATTTTATAATTTATATATATTAATACTAATTTCATTTTAAATTAGTAGTAAACTTTTCGGACATTCTCACGCTTTTGGTATGCAAAACGAACGAGAAACATTATAATATGAATATTCACTGTCATGCATATCGTTCGGCAAACATTGACTAAACAATAACTATTGTTTCAACTAAAAATCTAAAAATACCAGACACATACGAATATATATATATAGCTTGTTATCATGAATCCAAGAGTCCGTGACTAGAATTATTTAAAATAAATAATTTGTGCCAACGCATTTACAGATAAGTAAAAAAATAATTTGTGAGTAAACTAAATAAAAAATATTTTTAATTAAATAAATCAGGGAC
>JAQQBR010000003.1:8805411-8823231 GCA_030347285.1 Microctonus hyperodae | reverse complement strand
AGGGTGGATAAATGTCCATCGGTTGGGCTACTGATTTTTTTAAATATTTTATTCAAGCTGGAGAGTGGTAGGAAAATCTAAATTTTAATAATTTGATTGTGAAAGAATTTTTAATAAATTCATGACAAAATATTTGTAGTAAAATCTAATTTTTTGACCCATCACAGTAGCGTGTTTTCCCTTAATACATAAAGTACATATATTTTTATTTTATTTATTAATTTGATTCTAATAGAGACTAGTGAATTTTGCTACAACTTCCTACATAAGCGAAATGAAAAGAATTATTATTTAAAGCATTATTTAATTTCATTATTGATTTTCTTCTTTTCTCTTCTTTCTTTTTCTTGAATTCAATTTTGTTTGATTAGTCGCTGATGCAAAGTTGCTAAATCTCATCCAACACAAGAGAATCATAAATAAATAATGGAAAAACTGAAAAATTAATTTTATGATTTATGAAATATTATTATACAAAAATTATATTTATTTAAAATGGTTATACACAAGTATTAGAAATTTTGAATAACATTTATGTGAGATGAAGTGATTATAGTTTAGGGAGGTAGGAATGAAAAATAATAAAAATAAAAAATAAAGATGAAGATGAGTAGAAGAATATTGAATAAATTTAGGTAACCCCTCTCCCTAAAGTAGATCCACCTGATAGGGATTGATTATCCTCGAGTCACCCAGGGATTCTCGCATAGAACATGATGATCCACTGAAAGCTGTTATTATTATCCCACGCACGCTGCCTTAAAGCATGCGACATAAACTCCACTACCACATCACTATCATCTCCTTTCCTTTTCAAATAAATACACTGAATAATACCCTTCAAGCTCTTATTTATGCATGATAATAATTTTATGTTTCTTCAGTTTTCAAAATTATTTCTATAGTTTTCCGGAATGGCTTTGCTTTGAGCTTGCAGTAAAAAAATTAATGTCACTTGAAATTTTATCCAGAATAAAAATAAAAAAATCATTTATCAATTATCAGAAAATAATATTATATAAATTTTGGATAAGATTTTATTTTTGTTATTGCTTAAAATATTTCAGTATAGCAAGATTAAAAATTATTTATCAAAATGATAGAAAAATAAATATTATTAATCTTGGTATATTGTAATTTAATTAATATTAACATTGAATAATTGTGATTTTTTTTTTTTTTTCAATGTATGGACATTGATAGCAGCCACAGGGAAGTAATGACAATCAGAAAACAATTAGACACATGATTTTACGTAAACCAGCTGGTTCGGGAAGTATTTTAGGCCTCAAAGTAGCTGGTGGAGTATTATTGGATGATGGTAGAATAGGTGCTGTCATTGAAAAAGTCAAAGAGGGCACTCCAGCAGCTGTTGATGGTAATTTACGACCAGGTAATTAAATTAATTCAAGTAATATATAAAAAAAAAAATTTTTTTTTTAACTAAAAGAATATTGGAAATATTGATTTTTAATTTAAATTAAATTATTTATTTGATTGTAATTAATTGCATTTATAGGCGACGAAGTAATTGAATGGAATGGTCATTGTCTCCAAGGCAAAAGTGCTCAAGATGTGTCAAATATCATCGCCGAGTCGCGTGATGAGGCCCAAGTTGAATTAATTGTTTCGCGACATCATGCAGGCAATGCCAGCAATATTATGATGACAGACTTGACAACGTCCACCATGTCATCAATGCCACGACGAATATCTGTACAGAGTCAGTGGCGACAAACGCATGAGCCAATGCCAATTCCTCAACAGCCACATCATCGAGGTAAATTGATTTTAATTTGTAAATTAAATAGCTTTCGCTTAGCGGCAAAATAGTTTTAGATTTATTTCATAAATAAATTCAGGATAAATTGATCGATAATCATTTTGATTAATTATTTATACATATATGTATACTTTTGTATGTATATATGTATATGTATATGCATTATAGTTTGTTTATTATTTAGAGAGTAGGATGATAATTAATAGTTTAAATGCATCCAATTAAAATATTATAAATTGAGGATGTGTTACATGATTTTTCGTAATTCCAGGTCTTAAGAAATGTTTACTATGGGGTAGGCTTTTATTAATAATTTTTTTAACACTATAATTATATATGCTCTTATCTCTTTCAACCCCATTAGTTAATTAATCGTGTAGAGTGTGGTGAAATTTGTTTTCAGATTATGTAGAATATATCGATTTATGATTGTAATTAAACACACATCTGAATTGATAAAAAAAAAATGGAAATTGGATAAAAATAACAAAAACAAATTTTATTGAAATGAATGTTTTTTTTTATTATTATATTTATAAATTGTAGATACCAGTAGTGCAATTGCACCCTTGCTAAATCACTATTTTTAATCATATCTATAGTTTTATGGGAGCAACAACTTTTATATAAAAAGTGAAATTGCAAGAAACCAAGAAATAAATTTGATTTGTTCAATTTTTTTTTCTCGCCCCTCTTTATGTCCCTTCGTATTTTCTATGTTCATCGTAACATTTTATTTTTTATTATTCCCATTGTTCGTTCAACAACTCTCCATTAATTTTATTATACCATTCTTTTTGAATAGAAGAATAATTGTGTACCATTGTATGTGCATTGAATTATTTTCCTAAAAAAAAATAAAAAAATAAAAACTAAATAAAAAACAATTAATGTTCTGTCGAACAGTGCAGTTGTATTAAAATTAACAGTTTGAATATAAAAAGTAAATAAAAAATTATTTGTGCTAATATATAATAAAAAAAATTCGTACTAATGTATAATAAAATATTTCGTGCATAAAAATTTTACAGAATTATACGATGTAAGACGGGACAAACCATCTGTATTGGTAACATCACCAGGTTCGCCGGATCTTCATGCGCAGGGACGTGGAAGACATCCACGACCATCAACGGGATATTCCAATGTGGGTGGCAAATTGCAAGTTAAGCTTGACTTCAATTCATCGTGTAATCGATTGGGTGTCACAATTATTTGCGCAACTGAACTCACGCCCAGAAGCAATGGACAACCACGAAGTCCCTATGCAAAGATGTATCTTCTGCCTGATAGAAGGTGAATAAATAGTAGAATAATTGTTCTATAAATTGGAGCATAATAATATTAACAGAATAAAAATAAAATTTATCTTGGTTTTTTATTCTCTAACTTGGCAAAAAATTCTGGATTATGTCAATATAATAAATCGATTATGCTTTATTCGAGAAAGGACACATGGAAAAATGTATAGTCAGGGTCATTGCGTATATATTCGATGATAAATAATTTCCCGTGGTGAAAGTTATCTTGACAGTAACATCAGAAGAAAGAAAAAGACTTGGATAGATGACAAGGAGCAGGACGAAATGCATGTTGAGTTTTTAGCAATTTTGGCACTGATGCCAAACGTTCGTTGGCGTCGTCTAATCCTCCTTTCCCGCAGTCCTCCCCATCATCTCCATCTCCATCGTCGTCGTCGACATGTTACTTACGCCGTTGTCCTAATGGCTACAACTTAAACTTTTGCTACTTTCGTTAACTTTACCATTCCTTCCATTAGCTAAATGCCAACGATTCTTATTTTAGTTTTAATTACGATATTATGTATGACATGAGATTATAATTGGTTGACAATTTGTGGAAAAAACTACTCATTATTTCTCGTCTCAGGAATAAACCAATTATTTTTACATTATTATTCTTTTGTTTTTATAATAGTGAAAAATCAAAGAGACGAACGAAAACCCTAGCAAATACTAATGATCCACGATGGAATGAATCATTTGATTATAATGTTAGAAAATCAGAGCTCAAACATCGATGGTTAGAAGTGACTGTATGGGATCTCATTATTCATGGGACAAATGATTTTCTTGGTGAAGCATTATTAGAAGTCGCTAATATTAATGAAAAATCACAATGGCAATGGCAAAATTTGGTTGCTCATGAAGAACGTCGTCCAATGGGGTATGTTATAATTTAAATATAATTAAAAAATTATAATAACTCTATAATTTTATTTCTTTTTGTCATGATTTATTTATTTATTTTTAAAGCTTGTATTGATTTTTTAATTATTTAATTAAAGGCAATATCACGAACCATATGACGACATTGCAATTACCCCAGTCGATTATCATCTAAGTCCACCGTCGACTACGTCACGATTGAGTGACTCAGACACGTCCGAGTACGATATCACTGATTGCGATGTCTCTAGAGATCAAAGACGAACGGCAGATGGCGCCAGTATTAGCAGTATTGGTAGCTCTTCTAGGTGAGTACTTCTATTAATAATAATTACATAATTAAATATCCAGTAGATTAATATAATTCAACGACAATAATAATTATTAAATACTTGACATTAACACACACAAAAATATTTTTCGTATTCTCTCCCACGCAATAGAAAAATATTATTTTGACAGTTTGTTTTACAAATCGAATTGATATTATTTTTAAATATTATGTGTAATATTACTACCCGTTTATTTACGTTAATTACTGAGGGTTCTTTTTGATAAATAATTATCAATATGTCATCGGTGCTTTTGACCTAAATGCCTTGATTATTTTTGAAGTTTTATATACTTAAGTGACCCAGTGCGTGCTTCATAACAGCATTGTACACGACAATAATCCGTTAGATGGAAAGGAAAGTGTATATTTTATAGAGTTGGTAATTAAAATCCTCGTTTAAAATATCGTCGCTCGATTTCATGTGAAACTCCAACGTCCAACCTATTCTTCTAGCGTTGCATGACCTCTGCATTAATCCAGTAATGCGCGATTATGTATTATATACATATACATAAATATAAATATATATAGCCTCTTCAGCTTCGTGCATTCATGTTGCGGTAATGTTGCAGTAAAATTTTCTACTTGGATTTTTAGATATCTCATATGTTTAATGATGAATTTATAAATATCAAAGATAGAAAAAAAAAACATTTATTTTGTGAATTGAAAATTTTTCATTGATATTTTTATTTGAATTAAATTTAAAATTATGTCAATTATTTTATTGACATTAAAATCAATGTTTTATTTAATTATTTTTGTTTATGGAATATAAGTTTAAATAATTTAGTTCACTTCTTTCAGGTCTGATTCTCCCTTTCAAACAGACCCTTGCATACATTCCTAGCACTACCCTCTTAGAAACTGTCGCCACAACTGTTTCGTGTGGTTGTGCTTAGTTATCGAACGTAATTGCCAATAATCCGTGTTTCATGGTCATGTCCAATACCACGTCTATCGGATTATCTGTTTGGATTTGTGTATATGGCTTCAATATAGATAAAATGTTTCCCATCATATTACTAATTTACCCTCCACTTTTATAGATTAATTTTATCTTTTGTTATTTTTCTACTTTTGTTTTTTTTTTTATATTTATTTCTTCTATGTTATTTGTATTGATTATTTTTCTCTCGTGTCGAGTGAATTTTTTAAAGTTGGTCAAGAGTCCAATTTTAATTTGCAACCGTGCACACAAGCGCGACATAAACACGACTCGCGCAGTTGGTTTTTAATTTTTTACTTTGTTCTAAACTTGTTTTATACGCATGCCAACAAACTCTTGTTCCTCGTTTTATTTTGCACTTATTCTATTTCGTTATTTCTTCATTTTCTTGATGAGAGTTGCGAGTAAGTTGACTGTACTACGTTGATTCATTCGTCCAAGAAATAGTATAAATCTGTGGATAACTTTTATTTGAAATAGACGAAGCAAAAGTTAAGTGGATTGATCTACCAACTGTCAGACAGTTATCAGGAAAAAATGTATTTGTATTTGTTTTTTTTTTATTTGAATGATAACAGTATTTCTTTTTCCGACATGACAATGAAGTAGTTTTGATTGGAGGTTGCAAAAATCGCGTAAATGATAAAAAGGAAAACAGAAGAGGGTTAAAAACGATAGTGCGGGGGGTGGTGATGCGAACGAGGGTAATACCGAGAGTTATAAAACTGGGCAACAAGCCAATTGACATGCCAGTTGGCCGGGGTGCGCCGTTGGCATCGGAGCCACCGTTTCTCCTCTAATATACATTCTCTCGTTCCCCACTATTTCATAATTGTTTCCGAGCTTTTTATTGAATCTTTTTTATTATTTTCTTTTTTTTTATTATTCATTTTGGTATCTATTTAATTCATTTAATATCGGCACGAAATTTATATTTTAATAATTGTATAATGAATCATCGTTACTTGTGAGTGTTGACTACGCTTTATTTTTCATTCAATTTTATTTATTTCTTTTATATGTATTATTTAACAAATGAAAAATTTTCAAATTGAAATATATAAACTTTTATGCATGTATTGCATTATTTTTTTTGTGAAGTTACACGAAAATTGTTTGAAAAATATAGAGGATAAAAGAAACGGCGGGAAATAGTAAACATGAAACAATAAAAAAAAAAAATGAAATTTTATGAGTGAATGCGACATCAACTATTGTAGAACACGCGGAGCAGCCATAGAGAAAGGTGCATAGTGGGTGGATTAATAAATCGTGTGTTTCGATATCGAGTTTAGGAAACTACCGCGATTTTTTTTTTTTGTCAAGAGTTTAGTTGGAAAAAGAACACTACGGTCAGGGGTGTTGGGGAAATGATATGAGAGTCGATAAAAAGGAAGGGGTGTACTTTTTCGTGCAGCTGTTACTCGCTATTATATACAAATTTTTTTATTTCATTTTCTTTGTTATTTTTTCCCTTCATTTTTTTTCATTTTTTATTTAATTGCTGCTTATTGTCTTTACTTCCTTATTGATTAGTCTTGTTTAATTATACAAATCAACTCAATTTTCTTTTATCACAATTTACAATCTATGAAAATATTACAATCAAAATTATTAATATTATTTTTTTTTTAATTATAAAAATATTTAATTAAATAACAAATGCACTTGAGCATATAAATATATTTATCTCTTAATTCTTCTATAACATTATGATTTTTAATCTCATACTTTGTTATTATTTTTTTAGGTTACATAATATGCCGTCGAATTATAAGCGGTACGGCTCATTTTTTATTCTATAATTAATCCTCAGTTATTTAATCACACAAACATTTTATTTATCATGTATTTACCATTAAAAATTGCTCTTTAAACCAAATTAATAATTATTTATCCAACACGTGACTCAATAATAACATTTTATTTGACCATAAAAAATTATTGACAGTAAAACATATACATATCGAAGTATATGTATACGTTTGAGTAATAAATTAGGCCGAAGGTCATTGGTACGATTAACGTTTGACCTAAATAAAAATTGAGGTACCAAAGAAAATTGGTGGATATTGTACATAGAGTGTGATGAAATAAATAATTATGTATCATATTTTATTTTTTTTTTTGCAACTCATATTCTTTGATAAACATCACATAATACCACCAATCGCCACATTAATCAACTATTTTCTTTGTATCTATATTCTCAAATATTTATATCGATGAAGATGTATGTCAAAAATATATTTACAAATATTATGAATGCATGGTGGAGCAGTCATTATTCCAGTCCACCACCTGAAAGAGAATACGGAAGTTTGGATAATGAACATCGTAGTAGACGAGACATGTCAACAACTGGTCGTAAAAGAGCAGCGCTGATGATTTCACGTGATCAAACAGTATCGATGTCTGGTTATCAGCCCTACAGAAAGGTTTCTATTAAGCTTCTAATAATTTTTCTATTCTCAAATTTTAAATAATATTTATTGTATTTCATATTACATATATTTATAATTTATTATTTGATATAATTTTTTATTTTACTTAATTTTAAAGGATGAAACATCGCGCAATATGATGGGTCACAGATCCCACAGTGCAGCCCCAATGGATTCACCTAACATGCATTATCGTGGCAGATCACAAAGTCCCACTGGTCATCGTTCACTATCACCTCCCGAGCACAGATCCATTCCGTATTCTCATGGTTACATGCCTGCCAGGTAAAATAAATAATTGTTAATAAAGAGAAATACACACTGGTAAAAAAAAAAATACATATTATTTTAATTTACTTTTCATATTCTATTTATTATATTTTTTTCGATTTTATATTTGTAGACTTGGATCAAGATCAGCCACTGCTACGCCTACTGGATCACCAAAGAAACGCCAATTGCCTCAAGTACCAGCTAAATTGCACGCAGCATTGAAAGATAGAATGACATTAGATGAAGAAAGGAATCGATTTATGAGACATCGAAATAGACAAGTTCATACAACGTATCGCAGTACAGGTATTGGAGGTAAAACTATTTTTTTTTGTTCGTAAATAATTATTTTTATATTTAAATTCATCAATTGATTTTTTATTTATTTTCTATGTATTATTTTTTTATTTTATTATATCAGGCTGGGAGAGACATTACAGTGGACTTTCTGACTCTGATCTATTGACTATTGGTAATGATCCCCAGTCACTTGCCTATACACATCGACTCCATCGACCAAGACGCGATCGTTTAAGTCCTGACAAAGATATCCTTGGTGATCTCGGTGATTCTGATATGGAGAGTATTGTATCAGTTGCCAGCAGTGCTTTTAGTACACAATCAGAGCGACCACGTGGATCTAGAACACTTGTGTGAGTATTTATTAATTTTCTATTTGATTTATTATTCAGCTTAAATTCGATATGCAAATTCAATGAAGCACGCTCTACGGCGTAATTAGAATTATAAGAAATTATTCTCATGTTCATAATAATTTATGAAGAGTTAATTGGAAATAATATAATATTGAAAGATTATTTTTTCCAAATATTTATAAATATATTTCCTGATATTAAATGGACATTATGCGAAGGAATGGACCACCCAATTTTAGCAGCACTTTATATTATTATGCCTGCTTATGTCATTAAGCCGTAAAAAGTCCTTTTGAGAGTCTCAATTAATTTTCTCCAGTTAGGCCTAGGAGTGTTATTTAAATTCCCGAATTTTCGTTGTGTCGCATTTAGTTACTTTGTTTTAAAATTTAGTTGCACTATCCTTGCACAACGTCAATGTCCATTTAATAAATAAATGCCCTTGCTTATTCAGTAAATAAAAAAAAATATTTATATATCAATTTATTAAATTTCAGAATATAAAATTTTTGCGTGATTTATGCATAAATGAAATTAAGAATGACGTTATTTTAATCGTTACAAGTGCGCAGTGACTGAAAATTATGATTTATTTTTCCAATATAAATTTATTAAAAAAAAATCATTGTTTGCAGACCGACAGTTAAAAACATTAATATTTCCAGTGTCATTTCCCCAATGAGTCCAGTCCTTAGGCGCTTTAGGCGCAAGCACAAAATCAAGTTGCCTTGCAATGAATGTAATTGTCCAATCAGCAATATTAGCAATAACGCCAGTAAAATTCGCTTAAACCTGGGCAAATATCACAGTTCCATTCCTAATTTAGCTCAATTATATCAACAACAACCACTGCTCGTACGGAGCAAATCCGCAGTTGTACGATCATTACATAAAAAATCATGTGTGCCATTTGTAAGGTCCTTTACAGTCGATGAAAATATGTTGAAATACAGTAGTCCAGAGACAAGTGATGACTATCCAATTGAATATAATTGTAGTTGTATTAATCAATATGATAATGATGATGATGATGATGATGAATCAACTTTATTAAATTTTAGATTAAATAATGATAATTCGAATAAAAAACATAATGAAAAATTTATTTTTGGATCTAGAGCAAAGAGTTTTGATTTTAAGACAATAGATAATTATTTTACGGATAAAATTCGTGATTTAGATGCACGTAAACGGGCAAAAAGTGTTGAATATGATGTTGTATCGAGTAATATATTTAGCGATGACAGTATGAATACAGCAAGACGAAAAGTGAAGCAAAATCTCACGGAAAGTGGTGAAAATATTCCAAAATTATTTGATCGTAGTAAATCTTATTACGATTCCAATGGTGACATTTTAAAAAAATCACCAAATCAAACTGAAATTAATCTTGATGAGGAATTTGACTCGAAATCAACAAGAAATAAATTGAAACAACTATCACAAAATCATGATAAAAATATTTATTTGCAATCTCAGAACGATCATATTTATTGTAGCATCGATGATAATCAGGCTGATGATATTGAATTTAGTCCACATAATTCCAATGGTAAATTTCCACAATGGAGAAGAAGAACAAAAAGTACAGATTCTTATCTTGATGATGATAATTTTAAATATGAAAATCTTAATCATCAATTGGGAGAATCAAATTATTCAGAAAACTCTAGAAAAACAACGCATTATATAAAAAATACTCAGCAAAAAATTCACAATCGTCACAAAAATATGTTTGATAATTGTCGTGGACGATCCAATAGTTTTGGTGGTTTATTAGCTGATGAAAATGAATCGGGACATCAAGAACTTGCGAGAATGCGAATGAAAAGTCTTGAAGTACCAAGTTTTTCACAAAGTAAACGAATGATGTTGGAAAAAGCTGAATCTTCACCAACTCTTATACCCGATGATCAAAATATTGAGGACGCATGGGAGAAAAATCGAAGAATGTCTAGAAGACGTAGAAATAGCAGTTGTCCAGAAGCTAGAGATATAAAACATCTTGAAGACACTACAAGAGATCAATCACCGTCGCCAACATATTCTATGGGTTCCAGTGAGGATTTTGGCTCGGCTGAAACAGTAATTGGTCCTGATTATCTCAAAAATTCCCCAATAAAACTTAATCACAGTGATGAAAATGATATTTCAAACTTTAGACCACGTTATTCATCCAAAGATTACATTGATTACAATATTCGCGTGCATTCCGATCGTTCTGGCTCTTATCCAGGACCATTTAGACTTGAAAATAGCCTAGACGGTGACTATAGAAATCGTAAAACGAGTTGTCCTGAGTGTACCGATCATAGATCGTTAAAATCATCATTAAATAATCCAAAACATGGTAATATCGCATCGAATACTGTAGAAGCTGATAATTTTATTGATGAAATACATCAGGGCCACAGACCATTAGCTTATCAACAACGTGAATTATTCAATCAGCATAGACAATTATTTCAAATTAACAAGGAACAACAAGGAATGATTTCAAGTAAAAGAAATGTTGCTATTAGTGATACATTAGAGTATTATGAATATTCAATGGATAGTGAAAGTCAATGCAGTGAAAATTGCGGATTTGGCCCGTACGATAATTCAATTAGACCCAAAAATCGAGCACCCCACCCCAGTAATGCTAATTCAAATATATTTAATTCCCAAAATACCGCTACCTCCGACACTGGTACTAAAAATCTACGGCTTCAACATCATCATAATCAACAACAACGACGACAACATCATCAACAACCACATGACAATAATTCACCATCCCGTAATATCAAACGCGACAATCATGACGTTGACAATGGCGCTGCTGCCAATATCGTTATTGAATGTAAATCGTCATCGTTGCCTGCCATTAATAATACTGCTACGAAAAATGACGTTGGAAAAAATGCTCGTACACTTGATGATGGCAATGGGGACCGGAATAATACTGACAATGGTGTTAATGGACATCGACGTAGCAGTGGTGATTATAATAATACTAGCAGTTCATATGACAATAGATCTAGACATCAAGTTGCGGGTAATGGCCACAATGGACATCAGAAGAGAGGACAATTTAGTAGAAGTTTGAGTAATGCTGATGTTCCACCTGATGAAAAAGTTGGTAAGTTGATTTATCTTGTTTTATTTTTAATATTATAGCTTTCTGTAAGATTCAAGCATTTATTTAACAATTAACGTTCATATTTTATTTTTATTTACTTGGGTCATTTAATGACAAACCATATTATTACCCCGATAGGAAATATTGTGCACGTTCAAAGTATATTTTAGAATCAAGTGGGTTGACGTCAATGATGAAATAACCCTGGTTTAAGTTATATATACAGCTGATATTTTATCTAGTGGATATCGGATGAGAGAGATGAAAAGAGAAAGAGAGAGAGACAGCAAGAAAGAGAGTCATGAACTTGACCCTTCTGCCATTCATTTTAATCGATTAGCTTGAGAAAAGTTGGACTAAGAAAAATGTTGATGAAGGAGAAAGAAATTGAAGATTGTTGGCTGATTTTAACTTATCTGTTTCCTTTATCATTTTTTTTTTTTTTCGTTTATCTATTTATTTATTTTATTTTTTTCTTCTCATTAATGCACTCTTTCACTCTTCTTCTTCTCGCTCTTACCCTTTTTTTACACACGTATTACCACCAGCGTATCATGAACACTTTGGCTGACTCCCAAATTACGTGTCCAAGGTCAGTTTGTCGTCCATGAGCGGCTTTTACGCGAGAATAAAATTCTCTTCTTTCGTTCATTTCCTCTCTTTATTCTCATCTACTTTTCGTCATGTCTCACGTTCTCAACCATAATTGCATCCTCGATTTTGTCTGCTGCTCTTCATGAAATAAAAAACTCTTCAGAATATTTTTGTATAATTAATCGATTTTAGTATCATATTATTACTCTCTTAATGATGTGTGCCAGTATTTCAAACTTTTTATATTTAAACTGACAAAACACATATTGATAAAAAAAAAAAAAAATAAAATGTTGAGGGAGTACAATGTGAACTTTTTTGTTTTTGACATGAAGCAGATGGCAGTTTGAGTGATACTGCAGTTGGTCTTCATGTTGAAGAGGCCACGAGAAGAGGTCGCAAAAGTTCGCCTGGCAGCAAAAGCGGAAGTGGAAGTAGTAGCGGTGGTGGTAGTGCTGTTCAATATCAAGCTGGATTGGGCAAGAAGAGTAATAGCACAAGTCAACTATCTGCGACAGGTAATTATTCAATTTTTCTACATTAAATAAATTTAAAACATTTATGTATTTTTTATTTATATTCCATATTATTATTTTAAATATACATACTTATTTATATATTTTTTTTACGTAGATTTATCAATAACAATATTGCAATATATATTCACAATTTATTATAAATTATCGCGCAATATATTTCGTTTATTATTGGAGTCCATATTGAGATTTTAGATTAGTCAACTCTCTATATAAATATCTATCTAGATTAGAATTAAAATTGAAAGAATAAATATAATAATGAGGTGGGCAATGCACTTTCATTACAAATTCTCAAGTAAAATAATAAAAAAAAAAAATTATTCCATAAATAATAATAAATTTAAATACATCATTGTGACAATATAAAATTCAAGAAAGTGCAATGCTTATAAACAGTTTTCAATCTTTCTTTATTTTTTTTTTCTCTTAATGTGTATTACATTTTCTAATCGTATTGTTGTTTTCTCTATCATCCACACTCATCTCAATTCGCCACTCTCCAACACGAACAACAATAAAACAAATAAAAATATAAACAATTATACTCAAACAAAACACACAAATTGATATACACGCCCGCCACTTCAACCATCGTTTGGGACTCATCGGCAACTGGCCTCTGTCTCTCTAACTTCCTCTCCCGCTCTCTCGCTCTCTGCACTCTTCAATACCATCAAATCCTACATTCGCGCCAAACAAATAATATTAATAATAAACAAATAATGAATTGGATTCGCCAATCGATTGGTGGACCGATCGATTGAATTTAATAACGGAAAAAATATAAACTAAAATCAATTTTGAATATGAATAATAATCATCATCATCATCATTGCAACTTTCTATAAAAACATCAATTGCACCTTGAATCACTTGACCACAATTTAAACAATTGTGTGAATAATCGATGGATGAAAAATTAAAATATGTAATAATGAACTAAATGGAAAAACAAAAAATAATTATGAACATGAAAACGATAATGTGCCACGTGTGTGTGTCTTTTGGTGGTACATGCGTGGGCGAGGAAGGCCGCAGAAGGAGACTTGGCTTTGGCAAGAAGGGCAAGTCGTCCTTTACGGTTCATAGAAGCGAGGAGGTATTACCAGACGACACAACAGGGGGCAGAAGCGGAAGACAACCGAGTTCAGCGAGCAGCGATGGCGAGGGCAGTGGTGATGGGGACAGGTCCGATTTTATACAATTTTTTTCGTCCATTTCGCGGGAAACATCGCTTTAATATATTTTGATCACGATGGAAAAATTCATTGTACACATCTCAGGATAACGTCTTGGAGAAAATATTTGAAATATATTTTTTTTTATTTAGTTCAAGGCGTTAAAATTATTATTTTATTTTTACGATTAACCTTCGACGAAATATCTACAAGAAGAATGTACATTTTATATATGCATTTATGTGTGTATGTATATGTATGAAATAAATACATACACACTCATTTTATTCTCAGAACATGATACGAAAAATTAAAACGAACGAAAATAGAAATTTTATTTTAATTATTCGATGAAAACGAAAAATTGGCACATATACAACTGACATATATACACTCCCTTATACAAATTTTAGTTATGTTTTTTTTTCTAGTTCATAGATTTCTTTAAATGGAGATACATAATTGTATAGACGATTCAAGTGATTTACATAGTTTGAAGTGCTATCGAAACTTCATAGATTTTTCTCACATGTTATTATAATATTAGTTTTAGTATTGTGAAATTGTCCGCTTATTTTTTTTTTTTCAAATAGATGTTTAATATTAAAATTGTCACGACAATGCGTCTTTAAGACGGTAGGTAACGATAATGAATTCATATTAATAATAGTGATTGGTGCAAATAAATTATTCACAGATTTGTGCTGAACCAGGTGAGATTGCGTTACAGAAATTAAATATTAATATTTATCATAAATTAATTTTTAATCGAAGTATATATTTGAACAGCTATGAAATAGAAATTTATTATTTTTCATTCTTGTTTTTTTCGTTAGTTTATTATTTATTAAACAACAATAAAATGGATCGAGTAAAATAGTTTTTAAATATAAAGAAAACAAATATGAAAATGCAAACGATTTAATTATTTCTACGTATTTAGAACGATTTAATTCAATAGCAAATAGATTGTAGATTGGATTTATAATAATATTATTATTCTTGTCATTTCTATATACTAGATTGTTTATTAAATTTACGTCTAATTTAGTGTACAATAGAGTTTTTAATTAGTACGCCGTCGCTTAGTATTTCTTCTTTAATTAATCGCGCTTTTACATATATAAACGATTTGTTAAATTTTATTTTGATTAATTTTTTTATTTAATTTTCTCAATATTCTGATATTTTAATCATTCAACTATATATTAATGTTTATGCAAATACTTGAGTAGAAGCACTTAAATCAATATCACAATTTTCATTTGTTAAAATATACAAGTACAAATTGTTCAATGTTTAATATTCAAATGTCAACAATTCTATTAAATAATTGTGATTTATTTTCTCGTGTTAATTATGAAGTCAATTGTTCTTGTAATACGTCAAACGTATTTAAATAATTTATTCAAATAATCACTACTTGTATAATTAATATTCCCTTTCATAGTTCTCTCGAAAACTTTTCAAATGTAGTGATATTTTTAATATCACTTCACAGTAATATCTATTAAATATTTTTGTATTTGAGAAATAAAATAATTGCAATGTAGTAAAATAAAATAATAAAATGTATGTAAAATTAAAGATAATGAAAATACGTAAAACATTTTCTTATATTTGTTTTCGTATTAATTATACAAGATTAATATTAAATTTCGAAATTATTATCTAGGTACTTAGAGACACGAGAGACATCAGCAACGAACAAATAATATTAAAAGAAAATTTAATTGTTGCATATATGAATCGTTTTTTTTTTTTTTGTGTAAATGTGTACGCGAAATAATAAGAATGGGAGAGGAGAAATGAAAACAAAGAAATAAAATTATGGAGAAAGAGTGAATTTAATAATTGTTGAAAGAATAAAAATCGCAAAATGTCTTGTGACAACATTGAGCGTGTTAGAGAGTGCAATGAAATAGTTAGCGGTATTTCTTGTTTGGTTTACAACGCAGAATGCGGTGTGATTGGAGTCAGCACGGATTCAAGGGGCGCCAATTTATCTAGCCGAAAGCGGAACAGCACCCCAAGCAGCTTTCAACGTTCGCAGGAGGTTGTGCCGTCTTATCAACGTCTTGGTGGTAATAAGCAGACAGGATCAGTTGCAAGCGACACCGCTGGATCACTCAACTCAATCTCTAGTTCTGAAGCAAGCTCGTAAGTAGTGTCCCCTTCCAAAAAACATCACGAGAGCAAGTCAAAAGACATGATGGTTATGATAAATAATATTTATTAAAAATAAATATTTATATTGGAGATTCAAATTATAAAATGCATAAATATGTATTTTTATATATGGATTTGAAAATATTCAATTGATAATTATTGTCTAACTCGACAAAAACATTTCCCTCTCTCGTTCTCTCTGTCTCTGTTTTCTATCTTCTCTCCACTTTTACTAAATGTTTGTTGAATGTGTGATTAACTTTTATTTATTAACTGTCTTTTTATTTTATTCTCTAGTTTGTGTTTTAATTTTTTTTTAATTTGTATTTAAAGTTGCGCTTCGCTAACTAATCATTGGAGAATTATTTGTTTATATAAATTTTAGTTACTGTATTTTAATGAATTTATTTGAATTTCCTGTAAAATTCTCTATTTTTTTTTACTCTTAATTCAACCCACACAATTTCTTTTTATAGTAAATTTAAAAAAAAAAATTATATAAAATATGCTAATTTTAATTTTTATTTATATTTCAATGTGATTAAATTTATTTTTGTATACATTATGTTTAATTTCATATTAGTGTATTTATTATTTATTATAGAAAACAATTTTTTGCTTTCGCTGTATTTCTAATAAAATGTTTTAACTATTTTCCAATTATTAAATTAATATTGATGTTTTTTGTCGTTCCGCCTACTGCTTGATTGAAAAAATATTTATTTATTCTTCACAATGCACTCTCGCAATTTTATAAATTTACGCACCTTTAACACACGCATTACACAAAAATATTTCGAATAAAAAAAAACATTTATATATATGTATGTACTTAGATATTTGGTATTTTGGTGGCGCTGGTGGTGATGATGCTGGTGCAGGCGATGGTGTAATTGATAAATTACTTTATTTAATTACCAGTATAATAATACAACAACATTTTATTGTCTATTGATTGATATATTAAATGTCTCGTATTTATTGATATATATTTACAGTAAATTATATTATTTATTTACTCCAATAATTGTATAATAACCTGATAACGAAAACTGTAATGCTATATGACAGCGTCAATAATTCGAAGAGAAATTCTAGATTTAATAATTCAATAATTCGATATCAGTAGAAATATTTTTCTATACCATTGTGTAATAATGTGTAAATAATTTGATAGAAATGTTGATTAATTATTAATTTAGATAATAGCTCAGAATTTTTTTATGATGAATTGTCAGAGACGTAAAAATAAAAAATTACGACAATTACTTATGAGTAAGTTAGTAAGGATTATTTCAATTAAATATTATTTTGAATTATTTTTTATTTTTGTATTTATGTAATTGTTTTTCTATTGGCATGATAAAAAATAGATTTAATACGAAAATGAAAATCAGCAGAATAATTATTGGAGGAAAGAAAAGAATTTTCGTGCAAAATAAACAGAAAAAAAAAATGTTAATAATTTTTGTGCTGATTTTAATTTTTTTGTATAATTATTATAAATTATATATTTGAAATATTGTATGAGGAATGACAATTTATTTGCATGATAATTTTTGAGAAATGCCTGGTATGTTTAAAAAAA
>JAQQBR010000003.1:8764846-8782325 GCA_030347285.1 Microctonus hyperodae | reverse complement strand
AAGAAAATAAGTGTATATAGTAGGCGTCAGTGACAAGTGTCAATGACATGAGGAAGTGCCAAATTATTATATCAAGTACACAATACCATTTGCAAAATTAAATTTGAATAAAAAATTAAGAATAATTTTATTTAAAATATTCCGCATAAAAAATAACAATAGAATTTAACAAAATATAAGCTAGAAGAATTTTATTTTGTATTTTCGAGGTGTTTAAATTTGTATAAAAAATAATGGAATAAATAAAAATTTATGGGGAAAAAGAAAATGGCATGATAAAATACTTTTAAATAAAAATAGAAAGAAGAAACAGGAAGATGACGTCCTTGATCGTCATTCTCATTTATGCGGTCGATGAAGTATATAAAAGGCTTTGGCCTCAAAGGAAATATATGCATACATAGTTAAAAGTTTTATATATACATGTATACACGTATAGTTGTCGTGGTGATTCGCTCTTGGCGGCCGTGAATAAACGACTTGTAATACGGTCGACAATCGAGAGTGATACAAGGGACGGATAATTCAAAAAAATTTTTTTTTAATTCTAAAAATCACCAATCGCAATTAGCATATGTAATGTATACACTTTTTCCCATACATATATACTCTAGAGATTGTTGTTTTGTTTCTGGTGAACTTATACACATGGAAACCTGATTTTATTCAATATATATTTATTAAAATAATTCAATGGTAAGAAATTTATTTATATGTTTGTATCCAATGTGAAATTATACTATTAATAAATAGATTTATAGAGTCAACTTTTCGCACATTACCATTGATTTATTGTCAAACCTTTCTAATAGTTTAATTTAAAATAAAATATTTATTTCAAATAATTATTACAAATTTCCAATTCCGTGATTTATTAATTTGATGACTAATTCTACTTTGTGTATTTTTTTTTTATCATAGAAAATAAAATTATTAATCATGAAAATTGAATTTAATTTATATAGTAAATATATTGCAATAATTAATTTGCGATATAAATTTAATGTGATCAGTGTCTTCAACAATTTTAAAAGCGTTTTTTTTTTATTTTTCATGATGATCATCTCAAGATTTTGACGCCGAGTGTGTTGTCATCCGTCTGTGTGTGCGAACATAATACAGAGAGGATTGGCCTTACGGGTTTTGAAGAAGATATAGAGAAAGAAGAAGAAGAGTACGTGCGCGAAGATGCGAGAGAGAAAGACGGGAAAAGAGCTGTAAAAAATAAAGACAAGACGCGGTTGAGAAGAAAAAAAAATGAGGATTGAGCGCGTCGCTCTGGGGCGCGTGAATGTTCATATGGGTGTTGGTTAAGTGTGCGTCACCCAAGTATTTGTGAATGTTTGAGGCCTACAAGAAAACCCTTCTACGCGATCGGCGCCGTGGCGCCTCCAACCAACGGTCAACTCCGGCAATCCCGATTGGAATATATCTTTTCGGTCCCCCGGCAGTTTGACCAGCACTTCCATCACACATTTAATGCTAAAGATACACTTCTTTTTAACATAATTTTCGTCTTTAAAAAAAAAATCAATATACCAAAGAATATAAATAATAATATCGATCCATTAGGATTCAATTAAATTAATATTCAAATTATTTTTTTTAAACTTGAATAAATGAAAATGGAAACCAATATAAATTTTTATGTATTCCCAATCATTTTGTTTATGTATAATTTTTTTTTCTTTTGTTGGTGCAAGTCACTCTATTCAAATTCCAATAGGATAATATCAGAAATCCTTACAACGCAATGAATTTCGCTGTTATAAGTAATGGTGTTTAGAAAAAAACAGAAAACTAAAAAGAATTAGGAAGTATAAGTGAGATGGATCTGACTAATTTAGTTGAGTGAGATGGGACCAGTCGGCGCCAGAGACACTCCTTTTCTTGGCGCCGATACCAACTACCCCAGAAAATATATCGTCTCAAAGCCAAAATCTTAATTACAAAACTACAACTAAAAGTCCAATAATAAAAGTGGAAAAAATCCAATAAAAACAATTTTATTTATACATTGTCAGCTGTCAATTATAAAATTTATACCAGTAACGAACCTATGTAATATCCGTTATTTAACACTGAATTTGTGTATACTATAATTGTGACAAGACTTGCAACAACAAAAATGAAGAAACCATATGTAATATAATTGAGCAATTGGAAATGTTAGCAAGTGAATTACACCTGTATGCCTAAAGAAAATATATATATACATATGTTGTACACATATCAAACTAAAAGTTATTTAGTTACTAAGTTAAGGAGCGTATATAGACATATCTTATTTGTTCATTAGATAGTAAGCACGTGTGTATTATACACATAACTCAGTTGTCTTTATATGTCTATATGCCTGCAGGTGAGCCACTGATAAAACCCGCGTTACCGGATTAGAAAATCACCATGTCTATGACAACAGTTCAAATATATACATATTATGTTTAATTTATATTTCTAAATATTAGTATATAACTATCTATCCAAACATAATTGTATTTATTTATTTAACTCTATGCCGGATATATTAATGCATTTAATGGCTACGTAAAGTTAACGTCATATTTCAAGAATGCAATATGCTAATAGCCAATAAAAAAAAACACGTTGAAATATTTAACCGAAAGTAAAATTAATGATATAAATAAATTATCTAAAGATTCAGAAGATGTAAGGAACAATAAAAATAACGAGAATATATGTAGTGTTTTAAACTAAAAGCGCTTAGAATTTACGACAAATCTCAACTTTGTCTTTTACAATGTATAATTTATCTGTCGTATTTATATACATGCATATGTATATATGTATATCCATACATAAATATATGTATCAAGGTAGTTTTAGATCACTAACGTTATATATATCGAGGGGGAACGTTTGGTCCCGCCTACACGCCGCTGGTATTCGTGGCCGCAATGGCCGCTATCAGTATCTCCGATTCACGGGTTGAGCAAAACCCAACGGAGGTGGAGACGACGTGTCTGATATATCCTATCTTTCTCTTACATTCAACATTATACTACGAGTGTGTGTATGCGAATATGTATACAAACATGTCCCTTCCCCATTTTATCCCTTTAATTTACCACTGCGATGAACGAGGGAGAAAGAAAAAGATAGTTGGATCATTTCGCCTCGTATTATAGCAATAAATTTACAGTTGGGGGACGCATCTGCAGTTGGATTGGTCAAACCAACGAGCATGGTGATCAATTTACACTTGGCGGGAATAAAGCAGAGTCGAAAATAATTTATAAAAGATATTGTGATTAAGTGGAGAAAATGATATGAATGTGTATGAAAATTATTTGAAATAAATGTTTGTGTTTGTTTGATTATTACAGCAAATGTCAGGGTTGTAAACGACACTTATTTAGCGAAGTGGACGGGAGAATGTTCCACGGTAATGGAAGTGGTGGTTACGGTGCGGGAACCGATTACCAAACTCAATCCCAACAGCATCAGCAACAGCAGCAACAGCAGCAGCAACAACAGCAACAGCAACAGCAGCATAATCAACAATTACAAGCGCCGGTTTATGTGCCATCATCTAGACCAGCTATTCCAACAGCAGCCACTGCACAATATCACTCATTTCCTGGTTCCGCGTCGCCCGCATGGTATTCACTAAACCCTTATTTTGTATGCATGTCCGTGTGTTTTATTATTATCATTGTGAATAATTTAAATCCACCAACAGTAATATCATTTTGTTTATCATGAAAATTTTAACTGTTGTGAAAAAACATTTGAGGTGTTCTATGATTTAGAACATTTTTTTAGTAATATTTTATGTTTTGATTAAGGGATAAAACGACATCATGGCAGCATGGAGTTGATAGTTATGCCCATCATGCGTTAGCGGGACATACTGGTGGTGCTGGTGCAGGAATGGGCGCCCATGGTGCCCATGGACATCCGCATCCAAGTCATCCTCACTCTGGGCACCCACATTCGACGCTAACGTCGCCATTTTATGCGCAAAATGTTGCTATGATGGCATCATGGCGACCCTATGATGGTTCTACCTTCCAACGTGCATCGCCTTACGGTTAGTTTTATAGAATAAATTTATTCTAATTTACTAGCTTTAAACAACATAATTTTGTGATTATGTCAAGGTTTTGTTTTTATATCACTAGTTTACATTGAGAGTAGGTCTATTGCGTTATTCAAAAGAAAGCACTGATATAGAGAAGGAAAAGTAGCGGACTACTCGCACTACGCGAACGATAAGATATCGCGCAATTTCCTATACGCCATGATTACACTTATCGACTTTACTTTATATGGGGTGGAAGGGAATGGAAACGTTATCTTTAATATGCGGGTTAGTTTGTTAAGTAACTCAGACAGACAAGATGACTGTTGACCATTTATATGTGACAAATAAAAAGAAAAACCTCGAAGTGCTAAGTGAAAAGTTGTAAGGGAATTATATTTCGAATTTACTTTTTATATACGCTCAAGTGCATTCGAATCCTCTTGGTCAAATATCTATTTCTAATTCCTTGAGTGCATCCAGTTCACACGTCCAATAAATGTCCATGCCTTTTAAGAATTAAACTAAATCTATTGCTATTTTGCAATAAACAAATTACTAGCATTTCTATTCTATAAAATTATGGGGTTAGAAACGACAACGCTGGATCATATCAAAAGAAAACCGAATTTATTCCTTTTCATTCTTGATTTTCCATTCTTAGTGAACAGATCATAAGCGCGGTTAACCACACGGGCCATGTGTACTGTACAACGATGGGAATGAAGAGAGAATAAATTGATAGCGGCTTTCTTTGAAAGATGGGCAATAGCATATGTGTATATGTGTGTGTGTGTGTACACCTCGAGTGTTTCCCGGTGCAGTTTAACTGAACTTGCGCGCCTCTTAAAAGCCACCACACAATCATTCATCTATGTTTAATGCTTTCACATATAAATACCTCTATATATATATGTATACGTAGACGGATACGCAGATACATAAATATATAGCAAGCTGTATAGTAAACATGACTCTCATTTGGATTTGAATTACCAGATGACCGTGAAATATTACCACTTGGTGTTTGGTGCTATAATCGATTCTAACTTCTCAACCGGATTAATTTTAAGTGTTTACGATAAGACACAAAGAAAAAAATATAAAAGCGAAATCTATTTTGTCAATTTTAAAAATCACACTAATAAATTTTAGAAATTCTTCAGATTTATTTGCTATTTCAAACAAAGACATACTTTGTTTAAAATTATAGCATTCTTTTTTGTTTGAATAATTTTATTCACTGAATTATCGATGGAGATTCTCTAATAAGTTACCAGCATTCAAGTAGGTGGCAGGAGTAGTCGATACATGAATTAATTCAACACCAAATTTAAATGTGTTATAATAGAAAAAGTAGATTTTTGTTAATAAATATATTTTTTCCAGTGTTTCTGCAGGATGGGCCAATAATCATACGATACACATCTTTTAAATATCATAAATTTGTTCTGATGAAATAATCAAAAGCGATATAAACCTGTAATTTATTCAAATTGAGGGCAATATAAATATAGACAATAATTGCGAATGGTTGAAATGAAATTTAACGGTAGAAAGGAATTATAAGACGATGGTTTTCTTATTTTTTTCTCTTATCCCATTTTGGTTTTATTTCAATTTTTTCTTCTCATCTTTTTTTTTTTTATCATATTTAAATTCTTTGCGCCGGCGTTTGCGGTCAAAGGAATTCAGATGATGCTTAAAAAGTTGCTTGGTTTAATTTATGTGTCGCAGATACGGCAATGGAGTTTCAATTTGCCGAGGGACGTGAGTGCGTTAATTGCGGAGCGATTTCCACCCCACTATGGCGGCGCGATGGCACCGGACATTATTTGTGTAATGCTTGTGGGCTCTATCACAAGATGAATGGAATGAATAGACCCTTGATAAAACCATCCAAACGCCTTGTAAGTATTTCACAATATTGTTTCCCTATTTTCATTTATTCTCAAGAATTTTAAATGAAACTAAAATTTAAATAAGAATGGACAACTGAGTATTATTATCAGCTCAGCCGTTGTCTAAAATATTTAAATAAAATTATATATAATAAATTTATCGCCATTCGGCAATTGTAATTGGCATTGGGACAGATCTCCGAATTCCAGACGGCGACAAGAAGACTTGGATTATGTTGCACCAATTGCGGTACACGAACCACCACCCTCTGGAGACGTAATAATGAAGGCGAACCTGTTTGCAATGCTTGCGGGCTTTATTTCAAATTACATGGAGTTAATCGGCCGTTAGCTATGCGCAAAGACGGCATTCAAACGCGTAAACGTAAACCGAAGAAGACACCAGAGCCTAATGCATCTAGATCGTCATCGGGAAATGATCATGAGACAACGGCATCCACCACATCATCGTCATCCAATGGTAAGATACACAGAATTACATGCTGCGACGAAAAACTAAATCGCGATTAACAAAAATCCAATTATGGATTTTAGAATTTGAATATAAAGTGTTTTCTTTTTTCTTCGATTGCTAAATAATTTTTTAGAGTTGAAGAATAATCAGCAGAATCATCAAATCGGCTCAACTAAATCATCGTCGTCAATTACAACTGACAGACCTGTCTACCTCGGTCACACATCATTATTAGCTAACGGTGTTGTTCCAACTATTAAAACAGAGCCCAGAAGTTGCGATGGTTTGGTAGGACAGCCATATACATCTTATTATCAACATCCACATCATCAAATTGACACACCGACTAGTGATCATCAACAACAAAATTATTACAATGCCCAAGATACATCATATCATCATCATCATGTAACTACTGCTGCTAAATTATTGGCCTCGTCTTGAAAATATCCGTAAACAGAAATAGAAAATTAAAATGCAATGATTGCTGTCCTGAATAGAAAATAAAAAAATTATATGTTGCATTTGTGGTTGATAAAGTACTCGATGTGTGATATTTAAGTTATTTTTTTAGAGCACACTTTATAATTATTAAAATCTTTTATCATATACAATTAAAAAAAAATTCTGTGTTTAATATTTTTTTCTATTTCTGGTGGCTTATATTATTCTATTTTTTTTTCTCAGTTCATGTAAATATTAAAATAAATTGGCGATTTGTAGTTTAATATGTAGATTGTGACTTTAATTAGTATGAGAAATCAATCGCCGATTATTAAGCAAATTAATTTCAATAATCATTACAATGCACTTTGTAAATAATATTTCAAATATCATTAAATCATATTTAATGCATACATATATAGAAATATATCGTAAAATAGAAATAAAAAAATCTTAGTATAGAATAATGATTAGTGCGTAGATTATAAATAGTTGTGCTATAAAAAGTAAAATTAAAAGATACAAAACAAAAATTAAATTAAATTTTTTTCTTGTGTATTCGCGCAATAAAAATTCGTCAGAAATAAGTGTTAATAATTTCATTCCAACATGGCCCTTATTCATTTGAATATAAAATAAAATTTGTACTCGCAAGTACGTGAATAAGTGAATGATTTATAATCTTGAATAAATATTTTTCCACAAAATTCTCCATTATCTAGAATAAAAAATTCTCATTTCTTATGATCACCCACCACTTCCAGCACTCTCTCACTACTACCCCCTTTGGCGTCATCCCCACACATATCGTGATTTATAACGAAGGTGTGAAGTCCAGAACGAGCACTACAATCATATCTAGTTCACATTTCGATCGGGTAACAGTTCACTAGCACGTTGATGAACAACCCCTCGCGGATAAAAATAACCATAATAAAAAAATAAAAAATGGGTAAGTTTTTGAATTATTATTCGTGCCAGATTCATTTCTAAATACTTGATCTATTCGTGAAATTAAATACAATAAAAAAAAGTATATTTGTAATTAAAACAGGGAGAACTTTACCAACTTCAGTTGCTTGCAAAGTTTGCGGTGATCGATCTTATGGTAAACATTATGGAGTTTATTGTTGCGACGGATGCTCGTGTTTTTTCAAGAGATCAGTACGTCGCGGGACAATTTATACTTGCATAGGTATATTTATTATTCTATAAATAAATAAAACTTAATACTCAAAGATATGAAAGAAAAAAAATATATGAAAAACGGAAATTTCCATAGCTGGAACCGGAGCATGTTCTATTGATAAAGCAAGACGAAATTGGTGTCCTCATTGCAGATTACGAAAATGCTTCGCTGTTCAAATGAACATATCAGGTAATAAAAAATAATTTCCAAATTAAAACAATAAAAAAATATTTTTCATAGAGTTTTTAATGCGCGATTGAAGAATAGTATTTATTAAAGTATAAAAAAAATAGTTGAAAAAATAAATTCCGACGTGACGACAAGGGTGAAAAGGTAATGAAAGAGGGCGGCCAGTAGAAGCAAACAAAGGCCGCGTGGCGGGGACACACGTCTGACCAATGTGGTGAAGGATGTGTCAACATTTATAATTGACATGCCGACTGTATACACATACACAAACATGCGTATATAATCATATGTATACATCTTATATACCTGATGAATACCTATGGCGGAACTGTGGGCTGTCAAAGTCGACAGTTAGCAAATAAATCACAACCACACGTGAGATAACAGTGCTCTCCACACATTCACACTATTAAAAATAAAAGAGAAAACATTTTTATTTAATTTATATACATATATATGCGTATATATACTCATACATAGCGTATATGTATAATTGAAAATTTTTAATAGCTGTTCAAGAGGAGAGAGGACCCCGTAGAAGAAATAAAGTTTCATCAACAAGCACAACACTAACTTGGAATTCAAGTGAATCGTTTACTTGTATTTTTGGTACTAAAAATTTGTCATTGCAAATGAAAGATATAGAAAAAATACAATCCAGCACTTTGCATTCATCATTGTCTTGTGCACCGAGAACTATGTTTTCACCTGGTAAATAAATAAATAAAGAATAATTGTCACAGATAAGTAAAAAAATTATTTACTCATTATTTCATTTTATTCAATAGATGAAACTATTTACTATGAAATCGTTGCACAAATATTTTTATCAGCAATTCGTGATGCAAGAAGACACACTGACTTTTCCACAATGAATATTGTTGATCAGAATGCAATGCTCCAAGAAAATTGGGCGGCCATGTTTATTCTACGTGCAGCAACGTGGCCCCTTGATTTGACGGAAATTCACACACAAAATTTAGTGATAAATAAATCAATTATTATATGCTTAGCAACGGCACGTGGATTAATTATGAAACAAAAATTGGATGACGTTGAACTTTTGTGCCTTGAAACATTTGCATTGTGTCGACCTGGTAATTAATTTAAATATATGTCGTATTAAATTATTTCTTTCCCCTTATAATGGATTAAATTATTTATTCCTTTAGAATTGACAGATTCAATTGATGGAGTTCGAATAATGAATAATGCGAGAGACTCTGCATTATCATTATTGATAAATCATTTACGTGAACGTACAGATTATACTCACAGATTTGCCCAAATACTTTTTATTTTGCCAATATTATTTTCGTGCTGCTCGAGAGAATTATCGTGTGCTTTATTCGCTCCGATTATTGGTGATGTTGCATTCGATCGAGTAATTGCTTCTATTCATTAAAAAATTGTATCATAATCTAAATGCACTATTATAATATTTATGACAAACAATAAATTATCGAGCGCACATTAACAAATTATTGTTTCTATTTTTTCTTCTCCCTTGAAGTATACGGAAAAAATTAAAGAACAATCGATGTGAAACAATAAACTAATGATGAAAATTTACTAATCAAGTACAGTAATGGTTTGAGTCATTATTTAATGTTGATGAAATTGATATAGGTACATGGGTTCACGAATGATTTCATTCATTATCGTGTTCAGACTTATACCACATATAATTTGAATCAAGTCATAACTCATCGATGCGATTTCACAATTTTTACAAATGTTCAAAACATTTTTTATTCTGTAAAAAAATATGAATTGTAAAGTATTAAAAATATTTTTATTTTTAATGACCTTACAAAAATCATCGGAACAATTATCGACAAATATAAAGTGGGGAAAAAATATTTTTGACGAATGTAAGTAATCGAATTTATCATATTCCATTAAGAGATTTTTTGTGGATAAAATATAAATTTTAAATACAGGCAATCAAGAACGTCAACCTGTAGTCGAATATTATTATCAAAATGGTATGCAATATTTATTTTTCTCTCAACGTGTCACTTGGGTGGAAGCAAGAATGCTTTGTCGTAGTTATAATTCCAGATTGGCTATACTAGACACCATAGAGAAAGCTTTGGGTGTGGCACAATCCATATCACAATCAAATATAGGTTTGAACAATTATTTTCATATAAATAATTCAAGTGGATAGAAGACAGCTAGCTTTACCATCTCAAGTTCTTTGTTCTTAATAGTAATGGAAGATACATGGCTGGGTGGCCGAAAAATCGATTCGATTTGGTATTGGATTGATAAAGAAAATAATAAAAGTAAAGAAATCCCAACAGAACCAAATGTCGAAGATTATCCGCCATGGATACGTGAACCTCGTCGACTAACAAAAGAATGTCTTGCTATTGATCGTCGCTCGCATGAGCATCCAAATTTTGTTGATTTAGATTGTCGATTACAAAGACCATTTATATGTGAAAAAAGTTGCGTACTTTTTTTTGTATTATATTCATCATAGCTAATCTAAAATTATCGATAAAAAAATTAACATAAAAAAAGAACAAATCAAGTCCATATATATTTTCGTATTTTCAGATGCTGGAGAAATAATTACCAATCCAGTCCCATCAAAGTGGGTTCGCATTAACAAAAACACATTCACTCTTTATCATGGTAGAGTTACTTGGCAAGAAGCCGCGACGTTTTGTCGTGCCCAAGGGGCTCGTTTAGCTATCCTCAAAAGTACTATCGTCATTCGTATACTCGCTAATAGCATGACGAAGACCAGACCAGGTTTCTTGATGAAATAATCATTAAAAAATAAACTTAAATAACAAAATAGATAAATATAATCAACAAATTTATTCTAAATCCTTAATAAATACATAAATTTTTCTAACAAATTTGTTTCTGATAGATTTTGAAACTGTATGGATTGGTGGACACTATAGCTATGGTCGATGGGTTTGGATGGCGACTGGATCAATATTAAATTCATTTACAGATGAAAGTGGATTCCCACCATGGAGATTTGGTCGTGCGGAAAAAAATGATGGTTGTTTATTGTTGGACCGACATATTGATGATAATTCGAGTTTTATTGAAATGTCGTGTGATCGAAAACGTGATTTCGTATGTGAAGAATGTAAGTCAATTATTTTAAACATAGTTACTTGCTCTCAATCAATTTTTCTTTCCGGTGCCAAACCTGATTCTAGACTCGGACGATGAAGAAAATGATTGGATAGATGAACCAATTAAATTTTCGTATGAAAATAACTCGTATATAATTTATGCATCTCATAAGACATGGATGAAAAGTCAAATTTTTTGCAATGAAAGAGGAAGTGTTCTGGCTCACGTGGAGCATATGAATGCTATTAATTGGATTATTGATGCAATGGGTGATCATCCAAAGGAGATATCACACGTCTGGCTTGGTGGTAGATACAATGAAAAAACAAATGAATGGCGTTGGATCGGTAATGGTGAATTAATACCGAAACAAAAAAATCGATTTGGATATCCACCCTGGGCACATATTGAGGGTGACATTGGTAATGAACGTGATAATTCATATTGCCTTAATTTAGATAGAACGGATCATGTTAAATCACATATTTATGGATTAGATTGCAATAGCAAACAATCGTTTGTTTGTAAAATTAGTAAGTCTTTGATTCATTTATGGATATTAAAATATTTGTCGTAATTATTGATGATCAAAAGACTTTATTTCATTTTTACAGCGTGCGATATTCCACCACTGATAAAAAATGGCACGTGGGATTGTAGAAATGTAGCCAACGGTCGGCAATGTCTTCTACAATGTGATCAAAGTTTGATAATGATGGGAATTAAAAATGTAACGTGCACATTCAAAAACGGTTGGATCTCTGGATTAGATCTAACAGAATTTCCAATTTGTTTACAATCGCGAGATTATTTATTGAGATTATTACGGTCGTTGAGTCAAGATATACGAAAAAGCTCGGGATATTATATTATACTTGATCATCCTTTGTCACTAATGAAATCCTTATCAATTAAATTTGCACAACAATTCTTAACTGCTTTTCCGTAAGTTTAAAAGTGAAAATTTGTATTTAATTTAATTCCATGAACAAAATTTTATTTTATTCTTTACAGTATGTCAAACAGTTTAAAATCAGGATTAATTTCATACATAAGTGATCCGCCAGTTCATTTATCATTTAATCAAACGGACACTTGTGCTGTTTTATCAGTTATCCATTCAATAGAAAATAATCTTGTAGAAAAATCCGGACTCAAAGTTGATATTAATAAAATTCATCATGATATTTCGATTTATAACGGACGTCGAGTATCAATAATTATTATTATCGATTCTGCACGTGGTGTACAATATATTGAAGCTTTACAGTTATTTAAAGCAGCAGGACATCATATAATAGTTATTGGATTAAGAGAAGATTGGGAAATGCTTTTGCCATTGGCAACTATTGGATTTGACAGAAGAATAAATTTATTCTTATTTGAAAGAAGTGAATTAGAACATATTATCAATGAACTCCATGGTTCGTATTATCTACTTTACTTCATTCAATGAAATTGATGGAAAATTAAAGTGTTGTATTAATTCGAATAATTTCTAACATTATTCTTCCAGCGAATCGAAAGAAAACAAAATGCTTAGATGATAAAGATTCAATGTTACCTGATCATATAATTTATAAAAGCAGCACAAGTTCAATAACTGAATCGTATTCTTCTATTACCATTCCAACTAATAAAGTTTCAACTACAATTCCACAATCAATGAATCCGAATATGTCATTTTCTCTTCTTACATTTCCGAATTTTCCAACCAGTCAATCAAAAACACCAGATATTCCAAATTTTCAACTATCGGACCCGGATTCTCAACAACTCATTCCAAATAATCAACCAAAAATACCAAATGTTTCAAATTTTCAACTACAGAATCCGAATCTTCAATCATTTATTCCAAATGTTCAATCGAAAATACCAAATATTCAAAATTTTCAACCACATATTTCAAATACTCAACCACAAAACTATCAAACGGAATTTATGGATTTTAAAGAGCTGCCTGAAAGTCGCTTTCGTGAAGTATCATCTACCCCAAAAATAATAGACAATGGCTATGAGGATGGCACAATTTATCATGATTGGATTAGTGACAATGCAACACAACAATTACCTGCAGAGAAATTTTCTAAAAAATCATCGACGAATATCTCGCAATCGGAATTCGACGATTAGTCAACAATTAGATAAAAACTTATGATATTTTTTTTTCTTTGGCACTTTATATAAAACATAATTATGATTATCATGTATATACAATTTGTTCATCTTATAAAATAGAATGGCCTGTTAAAAAAAAAATTGTGACAATAAAATAAGAGCCTTACATAAAGTTTCTGAAGAAACAGCAACTCATCGAGGTTTTATCTGGTTAAATATGAAATTACTCATACATTAAATATATACGAGAATAATTATTACCAAATCAAAATTTGGATATTTCATTTGTAAGATAAATGAGAAATTTAATCAAACAATGCCACATGTGAAATATGTTAATTACGTTCAAATTGTGTGTGTGTTTTTTTTAAATTTCTTTGTTAAACTACCTGGAATTAAAAGACAACTGGCACTTGAGACAACTACAGTTTGTTTTTTAAATGAATATACTTATTAGTCTTCGGGAAAAATGATAGCAACTTCCAAAAAATAATAGAAAAAAAATTTAAGTAAATATTACGACATATAATAATCAAATAATTTTTTTGTGCTCTGGCACAATTCAATTCGCAATTGGTACAATAAGAATGTATACAAAAACTTAAATCTTGTAAGCTTAAATAAATATTATTGCACATGAGTACCTTTAAAAATGGTTGTCAAACCATTTTGGTTTTTTTTATCAGCGCTATTATCATTTAAATCGAATTGATAAATTCTATTCAATTTTATTCTTTCATTGTGAGATAATGATTTTGTACAACCATGAATATATATGTTTATGGACATATATACTCTCTTTATCTCATTAATAGCGGAAAAGCACAAAAAAAATAGGTAAATCAATTTTGTTTTTTGCTCAAACACAATCGTTGATAATTTGAATTTTACCATTTTTTTTTATACTTACGATACCTGTCTTCCTCTGATTGTCGACGTAATTGACCAATTAAATTACTTGGTACATCCCACAGTTTATCAATATTATTGAGCAATGCTTCTGTCACTTGACAACATACTGCTGCCATATTCACTTGAGCAGTAAGATCAGACCGATCTCGCGGATAAATATAACGCGGTGGAAATAATGATGGTGCTACAATCATTGCAACATTATGCATAGACATTTTGTTTGAATTTTGATTGTCAACAACCAATTTAAAAAATATCAATAAAGCTTTTAATGTACAGCGATGCTCAACAGGAAGCAATAATACCAATAAATTCAACGAGTATGACAGATCGTTTGGATTTTTGACACCTAAATTAAAAAATGTTTTAGTAAATCAAAAAATATTAAACATGACAATTATTATAATTACTCACCATGACTTTGGTAAAATGCTTCGATATATTCAACTGTAAGAAGAGGCTGCGGTAAATCGCGTAATAATTTTTTCAAAACCGCTGATAAATCATGGCACATGGTACGTTTAAGTAATTTATCAATTTTCATTGGTTTTGAATAAAAGTAAGTTTCTAATTCGGTACATAAACCCTCAACTTTTTGTTTATGACCACCCACACGTAATATTCCTTCTTCTTTCACACCACGTTGCATCAATTCGTTTAATAATTTTTGAAATATAACTGGAATATTGTTCTCCTCATTGGTTAATTGGCTATCTCGTAAAAGTAATGTCGATAGAGAAACACCAAATAAATTTCCAGCTATCAAAATGAAGAGAAAAAAAAATAATAGTCAAATAAACTAGCTTTTAAATAACTAAATTTAATTACAAATAAAAAGAAAAATACCTTTTCTCCTGCGTTTATTTGGGTTTCTTTTAAGTAAAGGCACATTATATTTATCAAAAACAGCGGTTAATTCCAGCCAAAGTAATGGCCGCAAACGTGTGAGATCTCTTTGTGACAGTAATTCAACACCCTGACGATCATAATCATTACATCTATCTATCGTTTCCTCATCCCATGAAGCTGCAGCCGTTTCATTAGCACGACACATTTGTTCAAAGCTTAAATGACCGTGTGACGATGTACGACTCAACGGATGTGTTATTAAATTATTCTCATTAGGTCTAGCGCAACCATACAAACTGCTATGACTACGTGTGATTGTTACATGACCACTATCTGAACGTCTTAACGATGAATCATTGATTGTAGATAACTTTCCTGTCGACGATTTGATATCTAAGTCGTTTGGATTAGCAACTTCACTCGGATCACTGTCACTTAGTCGCTGAATAGCTGGCCTTGCAAAATGAATTGTTCCCAATCTTTGATAAGCCGTTAATTGACAACCTTCTGCACCATAAGAAATATCACCACGATGTGACGAATGACCTGTACGACGGAAAATTTCTTGTACTGTCAATGGAGTTGGAGTGACAATTGTTACGGGATTTACTGAAGAAGCAGCTGATACACTTGGCAATCCACGGATCGATTCTTTCTCTTCAAGCTGTGAATTTTGATGAAATATTGATACAAAACTTGGGACATTTGTATGATGAGTTTCCTGTGTAGAGTTAACTGTTGGTGGCGATGGCGATACAACACTATCTGATGCTTCACCTGGCGCCGAATCTAATGAATCTGGTGTAGCGCTACGTGATCTTGTGCCTGTGCTTGATACTTCAACGTCTTTGAAAAAATCCCTAATATCTGGTTTTCGCGCACGTGTTCGTTGATTGAAACGTTGTTTGACCGTATGATTTAATGATTTTACACGACGTTTAACTGCTTCAGCTTGAACTCGTGATAATGGACGGCATGCAGCTCCTAATTCTTCAGGTTGTACCTCTCGACCAGCTTTCCATGGTTCAGTTAATTCACCAAGGCCAGCTGCTTTTAACCATTCAGCCTCTTCTTCACCTTCTAAATATATTTATCAATGTATATTGTTCAATTTTATCAATTCCCCAAGATTTATTTCATTTATCTAGTATTAACTAATCACCATTGTTTCATTTTGTTAATTAATATTGCATTATATAAATACCATCATAACTTCGTGGACTGCATTCTTCATCCAAATAATCATCAAGCATTTTAGTTTCCTCCATCATTTTTTGATAGGCCTCCCAATAATCTTGAAGATTTGGATCTCCGCCACAATAAGTCATACCATGTGTATTCTCCATTATTGTTACTACTATTTTTATTATTTTATATGTATATAAAATTTATTTATAATTTGGAAAATTATTGTATTTCAAATAGCAGCACGAAATTTAAATCAGTCTTACAATATTTCATCAGAATCATGAAATTTCACGGTGTTATTATTGCATACGACCATTATTGTGTTTATCCTAAAAATGAATTAAAAAAAAAAAGATAATTTTTTTAATTTTATATAATTAATGTCGTCCGTAATGACAAAGTAACGATGATGAGTCAGTATATATCATTATAAAGCGATAACGAATTGTTATTTAGGTAGTTCTTATCACTGAACTAAATATTTTTTTTGTTTTCGATTATACCTCAAAAATTTTAGTAAAATAAAAAAAAAATACACACTTAGAAATTACTCATTCTTTTACGCATAATATAAATATGAAAGAATAAAATTATATATGGCGCAACTTAACCTCAAAATTTCATATATGGACAATGGTAAATTTTAAATGACACTTGAGATATTATGAAATACTCCGATGACGTTTAATTACCATAATTGAAAGCCAACGCGCGTTTATAATAAACAAATATTACACGCGATAGTTAAATGAAAATTTCAATATATTTTTTAAATTTCTCCGAATACGTATAAAGAATAAATGAACATATTTATATACTTATATAAATGCGTTTATAAATTTTTAATTTGAGAGAAACTTAAATTTCACCCGTGAATATTGATGGAAAGTATAAGTTTGAGTCTATGATCGAATCCATTAAGAATTCATTACAAATTCTGACCAGCGCCCACAGCGCGATGAGAAATTGCGATAGAGTTGTGCGCATATGTACACACAAACACACACAAAAATGTATATATATACATTTTACACGATTGTTCTTGAGCTCGCGGTAATGCT
>JAQQBR010000003.1:8721907-8742389 GCA_030347285.1 Microctonus hyperodae | reverse complement strand
GGAAGAAAGAGAACAACGTTTTTAAATGTTAAAGCGAGTAAGAGAATTATAGTTGGCAATTGCGGTGGCGTGTGAGGGCTTTCGAAGAGAAACGAGAGGGGACACATTGGTGCCCCCGAGTTTGACCTGATGGTGGGGAAGTTATGCGACATCAGAGGCAGAGAGAGAGAGAGAGTTCGCACAGCTAACCAGAGGGAAAAACAAAAAGAAAAAAAAATTATACATATATGTATTATATATGAACTATGCGATCCGCGTCATAAAGCGCAAAGAAGTCGTTAGTGCATAATATTCAGTTTTCTATGTATGTATATGTGTGTATTGTATGTATATATGAAGTTTAGTCATTTCGATTTGACTTTCCCGCCATCGTTCTTTGAGTTAGAACAAACTTCTTATCAGTGTGTCGTTTTGCTCCGGTTTTTTTCACCATCATTTATATGCAAATATTATTGAATATATATTTCTATGGCTTTGATGGTTTTGTTAATGTATACGTGTGTATGTTGAATATTGTATGAATTTATTAGTTTTATTTTTTGCTACTTATGTGAAAGAGTTTTTGTAAATATTTATAGGGATTTATATATCTTTTTTAAATGATTTATTAATCATTTTGTTAACATATGAGTCATTAATTTTGAAGAGTGAAATAAGATTTTTTTTTTTTTTTTTCGATGGCTTCTAAACAAGAAAAATGTTTTTCCTTTTCACTGATGAGTCATTTTTGCTATGGGTATATGTATGTAGTATTTTATGTATGTGTCTATATGCAAATATGTGTATAAATTGGCTCGAAAAAATATGTATTTATTTTACTATAAAGTTATAGAAAAATATTGCTTTATTTTTATATTTAGTATTTAAAGGTTTATTTGTTTGTTTTTTTTCTTTTTTGGTTTACTTGATATTATTTGGCTATGTATTTTGAATGAATTTTGTATTTTTATTTATTTTTAATATTGAGAATGTTTACTATAATAGAAAAGGTCTGTTGTGATGAGAGAACAAAAAAGAGAATTAAGAAAAAAAAGTAAATCGAGTTTGTTTACAAAATTAATCGGATTAAATGACAAATATGTTGTCTCATAAGTGTGACTAACGAACACAGAGATATAAATATATCTCATTCAAGGTTCACCATTCATTCTTTGAATAAATTCGTCGATCGATATATTTTTTTTTTTTCATTCATGAAATTGAATCGATATTATGACTGAATTTATATACGCGAGTAAATAAGAATATGTAGTTATGGATGGACGTTGCCTCGCTAACTTTATAGTTGTTCTTTTGAAAATACACTTATGGAGTATGTAAGCGAGTGGGAAAAAAAAAATAAATATAGTTACGAGCGGGCTTTTATGGTGTGACATGGTATGTACGCATGGTTTTCCAGGTAATTTACACGCGCGTTACTCGACATCTGTATTGTAGGCGTTAAAATCACCTGAACCACCGTCTCTCGACTGTTGGCATGTTGAATACATTTCAAGTGCTCAATGTATACTGGATGAACGTTTTATTTACACTTTCAGCCGTTTACTAAAAGTGTTTATAAACTATAAGATTTATTTTTAAAAAAAATTCTATCAATAAAATAATTTAATTCTGAAATAAAATATTAATTTGTTCTTTAATAAAAATGCAAAGTTTTGAATAAATATAAAATTGTTTCAAATTTTTTGTTTTACCACAGTCGGTATGAAATCTGCAATTATTTTGTTAAATCTTTTTAGTCATGATTAAAATTGTTGAATTCAATGAGTGAATATTTAAAAATAATTTTCTGAGTATGCAGGATCGAGGTATTTTTAGGGCCCATAATTTTATATCATCATGGTCATACGAAAAGCATGTAACAGGAAAGAACATCAACAATATATTCTCTATTATAACATTAGATCGTCCCATGTCCATTATTTTCATTATCGCCCAAATAAATGCATTATTTTCACGATTAGTTTTCTTTTCTATCAAATTAATTCTATCAGAATATACAGACAAATGCTTAAGTAATCGACAACTGATTTGTTTTCTATTTTTTACGGTTGTACGAAATGATATACAAGACTATCTAATAAAAAATGTGAAAATTATATAAAATAACACAGAGAAAAAAAAACTAATGATGAATCCTAACATTATTAATTATAATTGAGCTAAAACAGCTGATGTAATTGAATTATATTCACAATTATAGGCAGGGCAAATAGTTGTCACAATTTTTCATCATTCTGTTGTTTGTTTGGTTTGCTTTCTTTTTTTTCTATCCAATTGCAATAATCTAATTGTTCAAACATCAAATCCATTTCGATATTATGTTCTTAAAAATGATTTGACATTTAATTGTTATGACATAACATATATATTTTTTATATTTAACCAATTATAAGACCGCAGCCAAGTTGAAAATGTCCCTTGGCATGATTTAATAAACCGCTGAGTGCAAATGAAAATGGCAATGGCTGTAATTTTTTCTCCAGCACTGCACCAACAGTCCAATTGGAATCGATGCTTCCTAATAATTAAATAAAAATTTGATTAATAAATTATACTCAAATATAAAGCCTAAATTTTATTTATTTACCTCTGTAAACTATATCTGCCTTTGGTAAATCGACTTGATAAGCTAATGTTGCTGTTGACTCTTGCATTCTACCATTAACTTCTAACTCTACACCAACTTGAAGTTGCTGGCTCGCTCGCTGATGGAAGCATACATGACAGCTGGCAGAACCTGATTTTAATACATAAAAAAAAATATAATTTTGTTATAAAGTAAGATTACGATAATTAGTTGGTATTTAATGTAATAAATATTGTGATTTTCTTACCAAGACTCGCACTTATTGTTGAATCACCATGAACATATTTGCCGACTAGTGAGGCAACGGCAATTGAACCTCCAGGTACACCAGGACCACGTTGAAACGCTAATTCACCGCCTAAAGCCAAATTAGGAGTGATACTTTGAAGATAATGACCCACTACAACACCTAAAAATGCGAAAGAAAAATTAATTTTACACATTTAATGAATTAATAATATTGATAATTATATATGAATATAATTTATTTTTATTACCGGCGCCATTTATGATATCGGGATTGGCTACTGTTAAGGATGCGGTGAATGCATCGCCACGATAATCTGAGGTCATTTGTACAGCAGTAAATTTACTTCTTTGTACTTGAGCAGCTGCTTTTGCTTTTATTCTAGGGCCAAATTGATGAATTATATTGGCATTTAAATTTCCAGTTGATTCAATATCACCTATCAATACTGGAAATGCATCCGTTGGTGATGTTTGTTTTGTTCCTACGTATGTTGCACCAAATCTGAAAATAAAATACCAATGAATTTCCTAATCATCAAAAACAAATAAACAAAATTATTGAATTATATGCTAACTTGTATCCTGATTTAACAACAGAACTCATTGTGATTGTATGAGATATTTGGAAATGATTGCTGAGCCCTTTGTTGATGATAAGCTTTGCACCTTCAAAGTTGGCTGGGAATACATCTAGAAAATAAATGAAATAATTTAATAAATATATATTTTCATATATAAATTTTTATATTTGTATTATAAAATAGCTATATCTATTTCGGATTAAATTGTTAGATAAGCAAATTGATGAAATTTTATGTGATAATTTTATTAATATTTATAAAAATATGACCAAAAGAAAATTTAATAGTGAAGGTCGAGTATGTAACATGAACTTTGTAACTAACCTTTACAAAGTTTATGTAATTCTTCAACCGTTCCTGGATTATTTAGTTTAATTAGGTTTTCCGACGATGGAAAAGTGCTGATTTGATGATCTTTAGGTAGTTCCGGCGGCGTGAGTGGAACAATCGGCGGGGGTGGAGGTGGTGCTGATGCTGCCATAACGTTACCCATTTTTTTTTACTTTTTTTAATTGATTTTATCAATAAAGTTTCACCGCGACTTGATCACCAAGATATTATTTGATGCTCGACGTGATTATTTACACGTTATATAGACAACTTTAACGTTTATTTACACAGCTAAAGCTGACGAGCAATCGCGGTTACACAAAGCAGCGTGTCTTGCCGTGAATCGCCATTTGTAAAGGAGCAGCCATTTTCAATTAATCGAATCACGAGTATGTGCGATTTATTCTCTTACTGTATTCACATTGGCGCGAAATTTAAAATTCAATATTGGCAATATTCTATATATTCGCTAGTATTTTCAATACAAAAAAAACTTATAAACAATTACTCTATCTAAAATTCATCTGAATTTATTTAAAAAGTATTACATTAATTTTTTTAGTAATAATTTTTTCTGTGTGACTTGTATAAATTATTTAAATCCGACATTTTTATATTATTAAATTTTGCCATTGGTATGTGGTCGGTAATAGTGCTTGGTATTACTGAAAATGGCGATTTAGAGAACTGATGTTGGTACTATCTATTTAAAGCGCCATTTTTTATTTTTCTTTATAAACTTTTTACAATTCTCTAAACATATATACATATTACATAGCTTTATTATTTATTTTAAAGACGTTTATCACAAGCTCTCTATTGTTATAATTATGAATGATAAATTGGAAAATATAAATCCCAAATTATATGAAAAAATTGACGAACGACACGTTACAGCCGATGACGAGGATGAAAATGTTGTGGATGAATTTGATGCAAGAGAAATATTTGGTAATATAAACATAAGTTTTTTATAAATATTAAAACGTATTTTAAACAAATAAATGATATATTTATTATTATTTTTGATAATTGTAGATTTAATAAGGAATATTAATGATCCTGAGCATCCATTGAGCTTAGAAGAACTTCATGTGGTTGAACAAAATTTAATTGAAGTATGTGAATAGAAAAAAGTGAGGTTAAACACACATGAATTCATAATATAAGTTTGAATTATTATTTAATGATAAATAATATTACAGGTTAACAATAAAAATAATACAATAAAGGTTAATTTTACTCCAACAATTCCTCATTGTAGTATGGCAACAATTATTGGTTTATCAATACGTGTACAATTGTTGCGAGCACTTCCATCTAGATTCAAAGTAAACGTTGAAGTTTCACCAGGTACACATAATGCTGAATTAGCAGTTAATAAACAATTGGCTGATAAAGAAAGAGTCGCTGCTGCACTGGAGAATAATCATCTTATTCAAGTGATTAATCAATGTGTTTGTGGTAAAATGTAAATATATTCAATTGTTTATTTGTTTGTAAATTATTTTGTTATATTGTGTGTATATGTATAGATTAAATGTTCAATACAAATGTTATTGCAATTAATTTTTATCATTTATTATCAACACATGAGCTAATAAAATTGTATAAATTTATGATTTTTCAATTTTTTTTTTTTTTTTTTTTGAAATATAATACATGAATATTTGGTATTTTATGTTTTTTTTCCAACTGCTTGTGATATTTTCAATTTGTCTTGCGTAGGATTGTACGAATATGTCTTGGGAATTGGCCCTCTGCCAGCTTTATTGAATTGAACGCAATCCAATTGTTGTCGATCTGCCATTTCTCTCGCTATTTTCATATTTCTCATTGCTAAACAAATAATTAAATAAATTAACATTTTAAATAAAAATATAAATTCTCAATTAAAATTCTACATACAGCTCTTGAATCCTTCTTTGAAACTTTTCGGTTTTTCAATTGCATTTGGCGGATGTACAATTGTTACAGGAAGCTTAAAATATGCGCGAACTTTCGGTAATCTCAAAATCGATACTTGGATCATTGAAATAATATTTGTTGACAGCCAATACCAAGTGATCGCCTAAAGTAAAAAAAAAAATAATAATGAATTTAAAAGTTATTTTACAATAAATTTATTTTAACTTTTCAATAGAAATATTGAGGAACTTACGCTCGGAAAATTAAGTGTGAATGGGAGAATTATCAATGGTAGTCCTTGGATAACATAGCGAAACAAACCCATAGTTGCCAATCTTGGTGCATCAATTCCGAGTCTTATTGTTAAAGCCATAGAAGCGCTAGTTAATACAGGTAATAAAAAGTAAGGATCACTTGCTGTCAAATTAGTAAACCACAATATTCCACCCTGAGTCATACTCTCCACAGGTAAATTTGTCATGCGTTTTAGTCCAAAGAAAAATGAAATAAATATTGGTGCCTGAAAGTAAAAATTTATTAAAATTTATTTTTCAATATTATTTTCATTAGATTTATTAATTTGAAGTCATTACCTGCACCATTGGAACAATCATACTCTTGAAAGGACTACAATTATATTTTTTCATATATTCCAATAATTCTTGAGTGGATCTTGCAACTGTTGAATTAATTATAATATAATTAAACAATAATTGTAACTTGAAATTTTTTACATTATCAGAATTATGATTAATTACCCTCGTACTGATCACCACATGTTCTGGCCTCCGAAATTCTGTTTTGAATTTTTTGCATTCCCGGTAAAGTATTACTTAATACAGTAGCACTTCTCTGCTGCATTAGCACCAAAGGAAACAACAATGATCGCACACAAATGGTACCTAAAAAAAAATTGATAATTCACATTCAACCTTGAGTTAAATAGTAAAGAAAATATGATGATAAAACTGAATAATACCGATTGTAATTGTTGCCCACCATGGCATACCACATGATACGTGTATAAGTTCTAAACACTGTTGAGCAATACCAATTGGCCACCATCCACCTAATCCTAATGATGCAAACGTAGGTTCCGCAAGAGGTGCTGCCAGATCTAGTACTTCAGGTACAGGTGGCAAAGGCGCATCTGAAATGAAAAAATATTAACGATGAAATTTTGTAAAATAAAAAAAAAATCTTCAACTATTTCAATCTGAATAATAAACCTGGTATGTTGCTTAACAAATTTGTAGGCGTTACATCTGCAGGTATATTTTCAACTATACTTTCTGTAGCTGTTGTTGAATTGATCTCTATATTATTGGAATTTACTAATGGTGCACCATCATTGCTAATGTACCGTCGTGTAAATGAAGCACATAATACCGGTGAATATCGTGATATTTTATTTGATGAATTTAGTTTGAATATAGTATTGCCAACTCGATGTGTAATGCACATTGATCGACGAAACATTTTCTAAAACAAAAATTAATATATTTATAAATTGTTATACTGTTATTATTTAATATACACCATGAAGAATATTTATTTTTACATGTATTGAAAGTAGTAATGTAACCTGTAAGAATTATAACCTCAAATATTTTGTCTTTACCTGTGAAGTGATACATGATTTCGGTAAAACCCGATGATTAATATACGTAACTGTTCTTGACAACATTATGTTACTCATTAATTATTGTTTGTGTATATAATTAATTTAAATATTATTTTATATTTTCATTCTATCCAATGTCTGAGAAATAATAAAATAACCTCTTTATATAGTTTCGAATTCGCTTAAAAAATCACACACGAACATTTTCTCCAGTTGGTGGCGCCATCTTGATGATAAAATAAATGAATTTTTTTCAAATATTCTCGAAATTACTATCGTAAATCATAAATAAAATCAAGATTATGTTTATAATAAATAATAAAATAATGCATATAATTGTTGAATTCTTGATGATTTTATTTGATTCAAATGGCATGGCATGACGACAAATAGTGTCTACTACAATTAGCGAAACAACAAACTTTTTCATTTGGTTTTTTTTTTCTCAAATTGATAATTAATTAGTGATTGTGAACTATAAATTATCCCAGTGTGTAAACCATTCAGTAAATTGCTCCATATTTTAATGTTAAATGAGTATTTTAAAAGGAATTATATCACGAAGTATCAAGTACATCGGCACAGATGTTGATTCGTGATAATATTATTATAATAATATAAATAATGCATCATCGAAAACAAAATTAATTCTAAATTTTCATTATGCAGCACATTCAACATTTACATACATATATATGTATCATCAGTGCATATTTCTTTGTTGTACATGTATATTTATTTTCCTTCATTTTTTTTTTTTTTTTATTATTTCTCATTTTCACTCTTTTGCAAGATTAATTATAGTTCAATATAATCCATTTCAATATAAAAAATTATAAACTATTTAGTTGAGAATATAATTATAATACATATTTTATATATTCAAGGCAAATAAAATAATAAAGACTAGATAGAGAGCATCATCTGGCAACTCATAGAAATATTTTGTGTTTCGAGCAAAAATCTGTGTTCTTACAATCCATTTAATTCGTGATTGTGTATTCATTTATAATATAATATAATTTTTCTTTCTTCTTTGACACTCATTTTAATTATTAGGAAGAAAAAAAAATGATGCAAGAACACAGTTTAAAAATATGTCGAAAAAATAAAAAATAATTTATGAATAGCAAAAAAATAATTTACGAAGCATCGAATCTCATTCTGGCAATATATGCATATACGATACAACGACACGTTGAAAGCGCTCTGGCAAGAAATTTCAAGGGCAATCCGCATGTTTTGTCTTAAAAATCTATTCACCATTTCCATTCGCTAAAAATTTATCCGATTATTTTACTAAGTAGGACAGAGCACTGAAATAAAACAGAAAATTTAATCATTACAATAGACATAATTCATTTCATATTTAATGAAAAAAATAATAATAAATAATATATACCTTTAAGGATATAGTCAGTTAATAATGTTGGGACTGTAGGACTATCTTCATTAATTGCTTTCAATACTGAAAAATAATTCAATAATATTATAAATTTATTATTTCATTTTTATCTCCCAAATTAAATTAAATTTATCAACGTACTTTTAATTAACACTTGAAGTGCTTGATTATTAGGTGGGCCATTGTCTGTATGATATGGAATGACAGTAGTAAGATATTTAGATTCCTGCAACGATCGATGTTGTGGTAATGGGCTCGTACCATTGCTACGTTTTTTCGTAACATGATGTTGACGTCGACGATTTTGTACAGCTAAAAGCAATGATATAAATTGATTCTTTAATTCCTTTTCAAATTCCAATTCATCTCTCAATGCCAATTCAGCAATGAGCGTTTCACTCAATGCGCCTACGAGTGCTTCCATTTCCCCTAAAACTCCAATTAATTCGCTGGATGACAGTTGTTTCAATTCTAAGACCAAAAAAATATGTAAATACAACACATGTGAATCATTGAATAAAGAAAAAAATTTTTCCCACGCACTTTTTTCATATAGAGGAGAACCAAGAACTTCTCGGCTTCGTTCTAAAGCTTCATCTGTATCCAACATGGATCCATCAGTGTCAAGAGATCTCTCCATTGACGGACTTTCTTCCTGTATAAATAAAAAATATTATTACTATATAATTTCAATTGTGATAAAATTTATTCTCACAATTATTACCTGCATTATGTCATCGATCTCACGCAACACTTCTTCTGCTGTTTTTAATGGCTCTTCAGGACTGTGTGAAGCATCTGTGCTACTTGATAATATTAATGCATGCATATCTAAATCAGTTGCAACTGCTTCATCCTCACTACTTAAATCCTCCAGTTCTGGTCTAGAAATTTATTACATTTATTAATTACCAAATATTTTATTTTTACAATATTTCAATTATATAAATATATTTTTTTAAATTACCTCTCCATTGACGCAACTGGGGCTTCATTAAGATTCAATGCAGGCATGTGCATTTTTCTTGCGTATGATTTGCTCCAATCAATTGGCAAAATGTTACCAAAAGTTCCTGTGATGGTCCACCACATTCTGAAACATTACGATTTAATTTTTTTAATAAATTTAATTTTTTTAACATGCCAATAAGAGAATATATTTTGTATTTTAGTATTATTGGAGAGATGATTCGAGATGCTGTATAAATGCATTTAATATATCGAGGTCAATCCCGCGCGTTTCTCGTATACGTGTTTTACTCACGTCACCACTTAATCGCTCGCTCTCTTTATTCATCTCTCTGGTTCTTTTTTTCTTTTCATTTCAAACTCACAGGAAATTGTGACGCGTGCGTCTCATAAGCGGTTCGTGCAACGTTAATGATAGAGAACTCAAGCAGAGAATAATCTTTTGAAAATGTATCAAATACATTTGCATTACATTAAACATTAATTACATACATCAGTACTCTAATTATTATAAATGATGTACAGACATTTAGCATAATTTCATTAACGAGATCTCATCAATAAATCCTTCAATAAACAAACAAAAAAAAAAATCACAATTGAACCAGAAAATTTATTGTGAATTTATCAATAATTTTTTTTATTCATTTCTATGTGCGTTTAATTTTTTTATAACAACCCAATTATTAAAAAGAATCGAGTGTATTAATTATAATTATAAATATTCGTGTTTTATTTTAATTCAAATCTCGAAGTCAAAAGAGAAAATGGATCGATGAATATATTATAATAAAATTGTCGTATTCATTTCATTTATGGTCATGTTATAATCAAAACTAACCATATATATATTTATATGTACATGTATATTTATGTGTATGTGTATATACACCATGGAATTGAAGCGGATGATGAGCGCACGCGCGTCTGTATTGACGCGTTGTGACTTTAATTTATATATGTATACGTGTTGCACTTATATTCATACACATCAAATAAAAATACGCAATACATATAAACATATGTACAAGTGAAACATATGCAACGCGTGAAATTGCAAAATTCCTATCGAGAAACTCGCCAAAGCTTCATGATTGTATAACAAATTAAATAAGAAAAAAAAAAACAATTAAATTAAAAAATTATAATTGAAAAAAAAAATTTTTTTTTTCTGGGGGATGTTTATAATTATTGTTTGTTGGTATTTTTATCTACAGGATGGAATTATTACTGTCAATGTGAATGCCTGAATTTGGAACTGTAGAAATATTAATTTAAATAATTTTCACAATTTATTTCTCTGACTCATTAATTAATTATGATCTCATATGTCATCTTGAGTTCAATTAAATTGATACTAAATACATTCAAACTCTGTGAATTTAAATTACGAGTTTTATTTGTATATAAAATAAAATTTTTTTTTTTTTTCAAAATTTTCTTCTTGTAATTTATTTTTTCTTTTGTTTCATGATGTACATGGGATTGTGATATGTGTAACGGATGGTTAGCAGGTGCAATTTTGTGCTTGGTCGAGTCTTGACCACGGATGACGACGTGAAGGAGTTGAAGTGAAAAAAAAAGAAAAAATAATAATGAAGAGAGGGCGAGTGCGAAAAAGGTCCGAGTGTTTTACCTGCAGTCATTTAGAAGCTGTTTCACTTCATTACTCAAGTAAAAATTACTCTCGCACAAAAAATAATAATAAACCAAAGAAAATAAAGAAATATAAAAATATTTAACTCACTGGCATTCGTTCATGATTTCTTCTTGAGTTCGCACCTGCACTGGTGCAAGGGTTTCAACATCAGTAGCATAATCTCTAAAGCACGATGTTATTTTTTCATCGAATGTATTAACAAGATCCTCAAGGCTTCCACTAAATGGACTAAATGTACCCTCTTGTAATAAATCCGTTCCATTTTCATTCGTTGTCATTTGTGATATTGATGTTATCGTTGTTTCATTATTGGCATTACAATTTTCACCATAATTCACATCCAATAAATGCTCTAATATAAAATAAAAATAATTAAAATTTAATTCACAATTTATTTATTAAATATCTATTAACCATTTATATAAATATATAAATTAACTCACCTGTCAGTAAATTCATATTTTTCAAACTAGCTGTATCTTCCTCTTCAAAACGTGCTAAAGGAGCTTCAAACTTTAATTCTGCTATTTTACCTGCCATGTCCCTCATAATTAAACTAAATCTTCCTGGAGATAAATCCAATTTTTTTTTATTCGTCAATTTCCCTTTGAATTAAATTAAAAATTCGAAAGAATTTTATTTTCAATTAATCATCAATATTATTTATTTTTCTTCATGAAATTAACACACAATTAATATTGTTTTTTTTTTCTAGTGTGTGATATAGAATCGAGAGCAGTAAAGGGAACCACGAGGAATCAAAAATAAAATTTTGTGGGTATGAGTAGATGGATAATGTGAGCGAAAGAGAATACGTGACTACCCTCAATGAAATACAACCAACGACTGGATGAAAAAAGTGACTCAGAGAGGGACACTACACACAATACACTCTCGTTTCGCCCGCCGGGAGAGACTGGTTCGATGAAGGTGGTGGCAGAGTGGGTGAAAGGAAGAAGGGGAAGATCTACAAAAATGTATATATGTACATATATATACACACATGCAAAAGCATCATGGGAGAGGAGAGGTCGACAATTTTTTTTTACTCCTGAAAACGGTTGTTGCAGTGAAATTCAGGGAGGGTTTATAAATTCGAGTTACCCATTATCAAAATTTTTTCAATGGTTTTTATATGAGAAAGTTTGAAAATTTATCATTATAATTTTTTTATAGACTCTGGGGAGAATAATAAAATTAATTTTAATTTGTGCAATATTTAGGGAATATTTTTTTCTCTTTTTTTTTTTGTTGGGGATAATGACAATGGGATGATTTTGTTTATGTTATTTATACGGTCCTGAAGTACGAAAGAATAAACTTGAGATTGGATTTATCATTTTACTTACAGGGTAAAATAATTATTTGATTTGTCGGTAATGCAGAAATCCCTGCATTTGATTTACCATAGGTAGGTAAAGGTATCATAAGTCGGTAAGGAGAATTTTATTTTCGATTTCCTGATGTAATATTTTTTTTTTACAGTTAAATATTCCAAGGGAGATTATGAATTTAAATCTTCACGCATAAACTGCGTGTTGAGAATATAAAAATAAAAATCACATTCGCCTCCAAAAAATGACACAGTAAAATGGATAAGTAGGTCAAATTATTAAATGCCAAATAATTTTCAGTTCTCTTTAATACTCTCATATATTTCCACAAAAATTTTTATGCTAAATAATTAATCTAATTTATTTTTTTCTTGTGTAAATAAGTGCAATACAAATAGTTTATTGTTAGTAAACAATCGGCAGAACGAAGGTCATTTTTTGACATTTAAACGTATGTATATGAGAGTGAAATGTCTGTCCTTTAGAATGTACATAGTAATACATAAATATAACAACAATGTAGATAATATAATATACGTTTATATGTATATATCCACCTCATTATAATTATATATTTTAAATTGCTTTGTTAATATTACAATAAATACTTTTTACAATTTTTAATAAAAAAAATTGTATTCTCTAATTTATTATATTATTCAAATGACAAAAAAAAATATTCAGGCATTTGTACTTTTATATTTTTTATTGGTATGATGAATAATTAATTTTATAATAAAAGCTTATCACATTTATTCCATTGTAGAATTGTTTATAAATAGAGTTTAATTGTTACAAGGCGATACTCTGATGTCTATCTATAAATTTTGTACTTGAATAATACCCACGTAAATAATATTAATTATATTATTATTACATATCTGTAATCACATTTATACAAATCATCGTAAAAGCGTTCGATTGCAAAATAAAAAAAAATAATATTTTTTTTTTCTATTCATATTTAAAAAAAAGTAAAGCAAAAAAATAGATTGCTCTGATTTGCATTATAAAACTATGCATCATAACACAATGTTCAATTTATTACCACCCTATCATATATTATTTATAAAAATTGATACACAATGATTAATTATTGTCAACCTAAATTCTTTACTTTGTTGCGCCAACGCTAGTTCACCTTAATACACTTATTCAATTTTTATTCGATACTTCATTTGCAATAATTGAAAGTTGAAGTTGATAGAATTAAAATCGATTCTTTTTTTCTATTTATTTTCTGTCGTAATAAATTTTCTTATGCATTCTGTATTTTTATTTGTGCATCAATTATCAGCAATTTGCATTTATTATAATGTTTTCAATAACAAAAAAATTTTATATTTATAATTAAATAAAAATGTATATCGATTTTATCAAATGATAAATTTTATTCTGTTGAGATAAGATTTTTTATTGATATCACAATCAACGAAAATGATTAAAAATTATCTGAAAGTATTTTTAATTAATATATACATATAAACTATAATGATCTTTATATTTAATAAAATAATCTTAAACAAATACAATATTTGATAACAAATATTTTCTTATCCATTCTAATTTTTATTTCATCAATATTACAATAAAAAAAAAAAAATTATCTAAAAATATTTTTAATTAATATTCACAAGCTATCATAATCTTTATATTTTATAAAATAATATTAAACACAAATTAATTCCAACAATAATTATTTTTTATTAACTTAATCCTCTACAAATTTTTCTATTAATAATTAAAATAATATCCTCATAAATTTCAATAAAACATTTAAGTCTCACCCTCGTTTGCTCTCGATAGCGATAAAATGCAGGATACACCTCACTACACTCTATTATTTTATTAATAACAATCTGCCTGCACATATATACACACATCTATACATACTCAAGTAATATAAATCCATCAATACATATATAATAGACCCTACTGAAAATAAAATAGAGTGCAAAAGTGGATGCGTACAATGAGCTGGCAATTCAAAATAATATCAACTTAATTTAAACATAATACATAAATGTCGCACTTTATATCAATTCATTATATCACAGTATACGTCTGAGCGATAGCTTATCATCTCCAATATTATTCTACATATATAAGTTCATACATATATACGTTTAGATATCACAACTATATAATAAACGATTACTGTTTTACAAATCTGGTCAGAGCAACGTTATAAATATTTGTCTTTCATGTTCCTACTTCATATTAAAATGTTTTACTACGCTTAAAAGAACTTTTACCAAAAGAATTATTTTTTATTGACGTCAAATATTTACTAATGATGATGACACATTAGTGTGGTATAAAAAAAAGTTGAAATTTGTAAATGGGTTTGAAAAATAATTTCGAAATTAGTTGATGGATTTTTATGGAGTGTGTAACAGTTAAAACTGTGAATGAAATATTTATTTGAAAATTATTCAACTGATTTTTAAGTGAAATTAATATTAGAAAATTAAGTGTAAATTATTATTGGTGAATAATTAAATCAAGTGAGTTAAATGAATTATTTGTTAATTGATATATTTTATTTTGTATTTATGTATATGTTTCATTTAATTAATAGTAATTATTTATTAGTTTTATGATTTATTAAAGGGATAGTGTATAGATTTTAATTAAATCATTTTTCCCCTTCTTAGTTGCATCGAGTTTTTACTTTAATTTTATAATAAATGTCCTTGTTTTAATTTACAGACACGATTATATCCTCAACCTTCATGTTAGAGACACACCTCCAGTATAGAATTTTTTTTTTCAATTATTAATGCGAGATTTATTAAACAGAATAAATTTTTCATAACGTTATAGCAATTTGATTGCAATTAATTAATATTATAATTTATTTCTTCTCTTCAATTTTTTTTTTTAACGTTTTTTATCTTGTAACAATAAGTAAAGTGTTTGCTATTTGAAGATAAAAATTATATCATTCATATAAAAAAATACAATTAATAAAAAAAAAATAATCTTGTCATTCTTATAAAATTAATCTTTGATCGTAACTAAAGACGTTATGCTTGATTAGTTTACACTGACTTCATGGCAATCAAGAAATTGTTAAAAAAAAAATGAGGCGAAAAAGATGCAGGGTGTATTATTCCAATAAAAAATTATTAAACAAATAATTTATATTCCAAAAATAATATATAAATTATTTTATATTGGTATATTTAATTCTCATCCGGTTCGACGTTCCTCTCTCTTTTATTTTATGTTTAGTATATCATTTATCTATATCCAATTATTTTATTTTCATTATCATATAAACATTAGTAATAAATTAAATTCATGACATTATCGATCTCAACACCTGCTGACTCGCGAATGATTCATGTCACGGTTCGTCGCCTATCAATCTGATCATTTATATTAAAAATCAATAGTTTACAATCTGTAATTACTTGTAAAACGTTTTGTATATAAATTTGTTCAATATATTTTCATTCAACATTAAGTTCCCTTTTTGTTATTAACATAAATACATGAAATACCTCTTGGATATTTTATTATTAAATTCTCTCACAATAAAATAATTATTATTCCTTCCTAGAATATTATAAATTACTTAATTCAATATTATATAACTTATATAAATTTTTTCTCCCTCAAAAATAATTTTATTTCATCTCATATATAAATGTATTTTGTTATGTACTTTCTCTTTCTGTTTAAATAAAATATTTTAGTCGATAATGATCACAAGGACTTTTAATAATTAGAATATATTAGATGCCACTTTAATTGTTAAACCTTGAAAATATTTCCGGATAGAAGGTAAAGCGCATAAATAAATGTTCCCTAAATTAAAATGTTTTTTTTATTTTTAAATTTCATAAACAAATCATTAAGAGCTTACCGTGTTAATAACCGATTAATATTATAATTATTTCAATCGATAAATAAAAAATACATGACAGTTTTACAACTATATAATTGTGAATTTAATTATTCGTGATTATTTAATAAGTATTATATATCGAAGGAGATATATATTGTTAGGTGTATACATATATTATTGTCCTTGGTGAATGGATCATGGATGCAATACATGTTTTATACTGACAACAATCCTTTTTAATAATAGAAGGATACATATCCGGTGGTTTATTTTAATCCATCTAATGTAATAATAAATAGAATTATTTTTATAATTTTTTTTTTTTTTTTCATTTTTTCTTCTTGAATATTTAATTTTATTGTGTATTCTTTTTTTTTGTCTCGATGGACATTTGTTTATTTGTAAAGTTAATTTTTTTTTCCACGCACATTTACTGTCGGAAGTGTGTGTTCTTTTTTTTTTTTTATTTACGCAATCACATGAGATAATAGAATGAGGAAGTTATTTTACGAAAGTCCCAAATCATCTGATTGATTATTTTAAAAATTTCCTATTATGTTATTGACAGTGTATATTTTTTTTTAATGATCATTCCTTATATTTTATCCTTGAACCTACGTAAAAAAGGGGGTAAATACTAGCTCTGGGTCCTAGGGAGGAGGTAATATATAAAGACTACTGTCATTATAACGACATAGTTAGTCTGAAAACAATACCAAGCCGCTGTTGTTCGAATCGTGAAAAAATTAATTTCAATTATATTTGATATTTTATTTTAATATTAAATTTATTTGTATAAAGAATTAATTACGAATAAATAATTGATACATCATTATTTTTTATATTCTCAAGTGTCGAGCGATCAAATTAAATTTTTATATTATAAAATAATTAACAGAAAGATAAAAATATTTAATTGATTTATTAATTGGTATATAAAATGGATCAATTAATTGATATTAAAATGGGAAAGATTGGAATTACTGGTGTGAATTTTCCTGCTGAAGATATGCGCAAGATGACAAAATACTCGGTAAACACAATTGCATATAATTGATAGAAACTATTTACTAATTATTTGTTTACAACTTGAAAATTAAATTAAATAAAAAGAAATAAATTCATCAAAAAATAAAAAGTATATATTATCATTACATTAAGAAATAAATAAATTTATTTGAATTAAATAATAAATTATATTGTCCCCATTTTATTTTTGTCCTGAATAAAAATAAAATGTCCTGATGAATTATAAATTATCAAGAACGAAAAGCGAATTAATGGCTTTTTTTTTTGCATAAATTATTCGACGAAATACGATATTTATTGTTGACAATACACATATGCATATCTACATATATTTTATACATTGTTGCGTGCATGTGTGATGATTGTGAGCCTTGACAACTCGTATATGCGTTATTTCACGCAAACAATTTTGCCTATTATCTCATATATTAAACTTAAACGCAACAATATTAACTAAGCATAACAAAACAAATATGTTTAAGCAGTTCAAGTGGATCAGTAAACTTCCAACATACCACTGAATAAATTTTCATCCAACACTATAAAACGTTATTGCGTCTTTTTAATTTAATTTACATTCAAAATTCATAATTTAAAATTAATAAATACAAATAATGATTATTTATAAAATTATAAATTACATTTAAATGTGTATGTCAGGTATCAATTTTTAATTTCAATTGTCGTATAGTATTAAGCACACATATCTATTTACTTTAGTTGGATTGAAGTCATACTCGTAAAGTAAATTTAATTAGTTTGAAATAAAATCTATTGAACTTTATATATTCACTTATTTTTTTTTTTTATTTTACTTTTATACTTTTTATTTATAGTTAGCTGACAAGATGGACGAAAATGAAACGACAACAATGGAATATCATATAATACCAATTGGTATTAGAGACCAACAAAAAGTCATTGCTTTTTTACGACGATTTTTCTTCAGAGACGAACCACTAAATCATAGTATACAATTAATACCAGAGGGTGAAAATAGCACGTGTATACCATTAGAAGAATACAGTACATCATCAATTGATGAAAATCTCAGTCTCATGGCTGTTTCCTCCACTGGCACTATTGTGGGAGTATTATTAAATGGTAAGATAATGAAAACAATGAAAATTTATGTCCATATAAATGTAAAACCTGATTTCCACTCACGTTAATGCTCATAGTTTTTATTTCCGCATTAATTATAAATAGCATTGATTTTTATTGATATTCCGTGCTATCGTTAATTGGATAATTGTCGTTTATTCAAGTATAAATAGAATTGGAAAACAATAATACAGAACAGATAAGTAATTGATAACGTGTGATGTCTATAGGTCTTGGCCAATTATAAATTCTATATTTGCTTCATCAAACGATTTACTGAATTCATATGTAGTCTATATCACGACCTTCACAGGAACCAATAATGGACCGTCCTCATTATGACCAGTTATAGTAATGTCGGCCCTCTCATTCAATTTCATTGTGACATTTCAAAACAATTGATTTTTATTATAGTGGATAATAAATGTCGATTTTATATATTTAATCGAAATACAAATTGATATAGAGAAACTATTTAAATTTTCAATTACATATTATTCATTTCAACTGTATAAATTATAAAACACATGTATGAAAAATATAAATGATGAGAGAGATAAATTTTAATTGGTAAAATAAAGGCGTGTTCATGTGTTACAATGTCAAATGAAAACGCTGATTATTGCAATTTTGTCATTGCTTCTGTCCTTTTATTTTTATCATTTTTTTTTCTCTTGTTCTTTGTATGTACTAATGTCACACTATAAAGAGTACATACATAGACTAAGTATTGCTTGGTTGCCGATCCATTCACTCTGATTGCAAAATAATAAGGCGAAATGCATACACTTAATTTATATAAATACACACATATCTATATACATGATATACAGAGACGGTCAATTCTCAATGATACGAGAATAATGACAGTGAGTATGTATACATACATACATACATACATACATACATTACATATTTGTCGCATGACCCCCCCAGTTGGTAATGGATACACACCATTCATTCTCAACAACTATGTAATATTTCATTGAAGAGAAAAAAAAATGATAATGATAAACATAAAAAAAAATCTTGGCAACATAGTTATATCAGGATTATATATGCAAACATCAGCTCATTAAATAATGAATACAATGTTTCTATTGTAGGTAAAACTCAAGCACCAGAGCATGGCGAGCCAGAATACATTACAAATTGTGAAAGTCCAAAGTTCAAAAAAACTTTAAAGCTACTGCATTATGTTGATCAGCAAGCGAATTTGATTAATAGATATCCAAATAAAAATGGTATTGATGTTAGAATTATTTCAGTGGATAATAATTGGCGTGGCAGAGGAATAGCTGCAGCACTTGTTGAAAAAACTATGTAAGTTATATGGAATATAAAATTTCATTTAGAATTTATAATTTGTAATATTATATTCGATCGTTTTAATGTTTTGAGATGTGGAATAATAATAATAATTGGTGTTATTGTTGGTATTAATTGATATTGAATTACAGTGTGATTGCGAGAGAATTGAAATATGATTATATACGTGCGGATTGTACATCTCACTTTACCGCAAAGCTGTGCAAACGTTTGGGTTTTGATTCGATATACGAACTCCACTATGCTGATTATGTTGATGAAAATGGTAAACCTGTGTTTTTACCAAGTTTGCCGCACACTGCAATCACGACGTACGTGAGAAAGTTGTGATCTAAATGTAACTTTATATTTTTTCGTTTTTACAGTTTTTTCTTTCCTTTTTTTTATGTATAATTGATGTCATTTATATATTATTATAGTTTTTTTTTAACAATGGAGAATAAATTGTTTTCATCTTTGCAAATATATTATTAATGAAAAGATCATCAGAAATTAAATTAAAATATTTTTTGCA
>JAQQBR010000003.1:8709387-8721754 GCA_030347285.1 Microctonus hyperodae | reverse complement strand
TTTATTTAATATCATACTAAATAATTTATATTTAATGTATTAAATGAGAAATGTTATCTTTTTTCATCAATTTCCTCATTTTTTCTATTAATCTTTAATTTATTGATTAAAACGTCTATTGAATCATTTCGATTGAGCATAATTGCTTCCGAACGAATTACATTATACTCTTTCAAGTTTTTTTCAGTTTCTTCCTCTAATCTTTTATATCTACGTGCTGATCCAGACCTAAATGCTACAGCTTGTATCATGCTACTAAAAACGACAATTATAACACATAATACTACAATGTTATAAGGATTTTTAGTCGAATGATTCGCAGTTCTGTAATATTCATTATTAGAAAATTTATGTTTTCTCCCAGAATTACGAATGTGTAAATTATACCATGCTGAATCTCTATTACAATGCACCCTGCAATTAAATATTATAATATATTATAAATCCATTTAGCAAGACAGCAAAACAATATTAAAAAGAATGTTATATAACCTACGTTGTATTTGATGGACGAAATGTTGCTTTGTTTGGGTTATTATTGTATAATAAAGTTGAATCGTATTCTTGACGTGAATTATCTTTGCTCAATACATTATAAGCTTCATTGATTTTGATAAAATCATCATGACTTGCTTGGTCTCCTTTGGAACTTGTGTCGGGATGCATCTAAATCAACATTTACCTCATATTTCATAAAGAAAATCCAATCAAACAATTTATAATAAATAAATATAATTAATCTTTATTGTATTTTGATATAGATAATTAAAATAGTTTTTTATTATGCTCTTTCTTTATGATAATTATATTTATATTTATGATCATTTTTATTCTCTACTGATAACTCACTTTTTTCGAAAGCTTCAAGAACGCTAATCGAATATCTTTTTTCGTTGCATCATTTGGAACTTGCAATATTTCATAATAAGTGCTGGATTTCCTTGAATATAAAAGAAAAAAAAATATGTGAGAACAATTCAAGATTTATAATTTTTTTTTTTTCCTAACCTCAAATATCGATATGAAATTATTTTACCTTTCAGTTCCATATTTACGCCGTGTGCATCTCAATATTGATATTATTCTAAAAGTAGAAAACATTTGTAATGCTATTTATTTAATTCCATGTGTTGACAATTAATTTTAATTATACATTATATTTTTATGCGAATGTTATGCGTTTTGAACTACGACATGACGACACCAACGCGGTCGCCATTTTAATTGTGATAAAAATATATTTGTTGGATAAATTTTAAATAATAAAGAATTATGTAATAGACATTGTAATATTATTTTAAAATTGAATATTTTATTAAATTTTCAGTTATCATTGAAATCCCCCCATTACAATAAACAAATATGATAACGATCAGCAGTTTACTTACTTTTTGCTATTACTCCCATAAAGTTTTTTTTTTTCACAGTATAAAATATATTACAATATATTTATATTAACTATATAATATTTTCAAACTTGTAGTGGCAATTAATTGCACATTCTCATCTTCTCTCTCTATATTATTTTAATGCAGCATTGGAAAGAAAAATATTTTCCAAATATAAATAAATGCATATATAATGAACTTCAAGCTCACTCTATATATCATTTTACCATTATTAATATCGTTGCTATTTTATTATAATTAATTAAAATGACATGGATTTTTTTTTAAACAAATTTCTTCAATGCAATGATAAAATAGTCTCATGATAGATTATTATTTGACGGCAAACTCGTGATATCAAAAATTGAAATAGTTCATTCATAATAAAAAACTTACTGTAAACCCTGCCATCAGAAAATATCCTTTTTCATTTTTATGAATTTATCAAATTTGATTTACAATATTGTGCAGATATAAAAATGATTTTATTTGAATATAAAAAAAGAAACCAATAAAAAATCGATAAAATTATCAATAATTATTATTTGTTACTCTTCTTTTACTTCCCATCACTTACAAGTGGTACTTGAGAATATTTTGGAAAATCAGCAACGGCCACAGGATTTTTAACCTTAAAACTGGGAAACAATCCTGTAACACCACTTCTCATATTGCGTCCCTTCGAATAACCATCCCAATGATTTCCATGTACTTCAATTTTATCCCCAATCCTTAATTCAATTTCCGACACACGACGCGGTACATGATCAAGAATAGCAACATACGGATTTGCATTCTGTCCACCGTAATAATAACTATCATCAAGTGATGTAAATTTATCATATGCATCAACATGATATGTTTGCATAAGCTCATAAGCTACACGACAAACTTGTGAACTAAATGTACAAACTAAATGATCAGACATTGACAATAAATTAATATCAACAATAATTCCATGCAACGAAGAATCCGAATAACGCTTTGATACTGATGCTGTCTCCGCTACTGTTGGATCGCCAATTATTTCATATCTTGTATAGCGTTTTCTCGCTGTTAAAATAACTTTTGGATCATCGCTAGCAATAAATACACGTCTAACTGTGGGTTCAACCTCAAGTTGATTAAAATATTGATCAACTTTCACCATATACTCATCAATATCATGAAACGCCGCTTCAGTACCAACTTTATCAGTTCGCCTCACGTGAACACCTACAATAGGCTTCTCAAATCCAAGTTTATCACGCGAATAATCAATAACATTTTTAATATTATCCTGTGGTCGCATTAAAAATTTTAATACTTGACCAACCCACCAAACGATTGGATGGCCATGAATTTTCTGAATTCTCGGCGCTAAATCAGCTGGTATACTTGGCGGTTGATAAATTGGCTTTGGATAAACATTATCAACAAATGGCAATGATACAACTTGTTTTGTTACATCACCCGGCCAATTACTGTGCGATGAACCGCTGGCTGATTGGCATGTGTCACTCAATGGCTTGAAAACTGATTCCCAACCGTCTTTGTGATATCGCCAGCCTTTTGATTTTAGTATTAATGTTCTTTCAGTGCCATAAGCAACAAGAAAACAATAGGTTAAATGATGAATCTGGAAAGAAAATAATTATTATAATTAATTAATTATTTAAAGTTATTTGTTGCTCAATAAAAACTTTCAATTGTTTAGTAATCTTACTTGACATCCGAATCCACAGCCTTTGTTTAAACTACATGTCAATTTTTTTGCTGTATTACAATCACTTGGATTTTGTAAATGATAAAAACGTCGTTGTACTAAATCAGATAATTCACGTGATTCTTTTTCTCGCCAATCACCATGTCCATCTGCATCCATTAATTTATCCAAATCATTCATTACTGATTTTTTATGTTCCCATGTATTTTTAATAGCATCATCAATATCCTTTTCGCGTTTATCCAATGGAAAATCATCGGCATATTTTTTAACTTTATCCAATTCAGCATTAAAATAATACCACATTTCTTTTACATTATTCTTCACTTTTCTTCGTAATTCTTCATATTCTAATGATGGACCATTTTCATTATTACCAACATTTTTCATCGCATCAATTACAATATTGTGTTTATCATTTAAATTCCCACCATTATTAAATGAATTATCACGAGTTAAAAAATTAGCGAGTGCATCATTTTGTTTTTTTAATATTTCAAAATTCTTCATAATATCAGATAATTTTTTTGCATTATCCTTTTCATTAGTCAATCCATTATCCAGCGACGATGGATTATTTTTCATAACATGAAATACAGATATTATCAATACAATTAACCAAGCTATTAATAATATCAGGCCCAATTTACTCAGCCAACCAGGTCTACCGTTCCACAATGCCATAATAATTTTAATTATTGTTCAGTCAACATCATAACCGCGAACAATGCATCTGTGAAATTGAAATTATATTACTCAATAAATAATAAAATATCAATCAAAATGAAAATTAAATATTATACAACACAGCCATATTATTATTATTATTCATTTTAAATTCAATAGAACTAAGTGTTTATAATCTTACCACACTATTATCTTCTATATTGGTAAAAAAAAATATCAAGTAATGCAATTCTATTACATTGGGACATTATTCCATTGCTATATACACATATAGATACATATATATGTCCACGTATACGTTTCGAAATTTGCCTCAGTAAATTGATTGTAACTCAGCATTAATTTATACAACAATAATAAACGTTGAAAATGTATCTAATCAATTTATTAATCACACTCTCGTTTATCCAATCAGTTGTTGACACATTTTTTTTCATAACCTAACAAATAAAAAATAACAATCATTATTATCCATCATTTTTATATACAATTATTATAATAGTAACAATAATAACAATGATAATAGTATTAATGTTAATAATAATGTAAATTGTAATTGTAACAATAAATACCACCCAACTCGACTGATATTTTAATGGAACTAACCTCAACTAACCTATCATTTTCTTCAAGTGTTACTACACACACAATTATTCACACTCACATACACAATAATAGCGAACAAACTGTCGCCATCTTTTTAACTTTCAATTTTTAAATAAAAAAAAAAGTATATTATATTCATATATATCTGGATATATAAGAGCCCGTATGATAATTGTATGTTCTAGAAATCTTCTTTACCGATGGCGGATGGTAAGTGTTTGCTGATTCGATTTTATTGAAATAAATTGTGGAAAAAAAATTGTGTTTTTATTTATATCTCTTGCACACGACTTTTTTTTTTCATTATTGTTTATTATAAAAAAAGACCGTGTGGCCCTTTGACATTTATTGTTACGGCCTCATTAAAAAATTTATTTAGATCAACAGCCCTTAATCAATTTACTAATCAACTGGGAATAATGTCGTTGAATATATTATTTTATAATTTTATACTTGTGTAATAAATAATATATAGTATAATTTTTAATTATGTATGATAATTTATGAAAAAAGAACAAAATAGAGAATAAAATAAAAAATAGTTTGCTTCTCCTTTTTTTCTTTTTTCTTAAGATAAATCAATACTCACTTGTGTATTTAAATAAAAAATAATATTATGTATACATTTTTTTTTATATAAAATTGCCATATAGATATTCATGCGGAATTGGCGACTTTCCAGGTCTTTTGCTGTCGCAATTTGACCTCAACATTTCTAAAATCATTATAAACTCCACGATCAAATAAATATTATCAAGTTACAAAATATATAAACAATAATAAAAGTCCAATGATGAAACCTGGAGATAAATGAGTCAAGTAGTTAAGGTAAACATATGATCAGCCAATGGATTTAAATGATATAAAATAAAGCATACGAAGAAAAAAAAAATTCTCTTATCACAATCAATAAAAGCAACAAAAACAATTTCATCTCTCTCTTCTTTCTCAAATAAATAAAATAGTTTGAATGGAAAACCAAAGCCCACACAGAATATAAATCGTTCATTGACACAAACAAAAAAACTTTTATGAATCTATATAAATTTATACATACATACATACATGTTTGTGTCATGTATAATACTGAAAGTAAAGATGAAAGAAGAGATGTATGAGTATGTTACAAACCTTCGGAATTTTTCCTTCTTATATTACAATCGATAAAGAAAGGCCAGGGCGTCATACTGGCGCCAAAGGATATTATTATGTCTTATCATTGTCTCTTCAATGACACCCAAACATGCGCATGACCTTAGTAAAAAATCCTTGAATTAATTTTTAGAAAACAAAAAAAAATTTTTATTAATTATAATTTTATAATTTTATATATATATAAAAATCCAACAGCTAAGCAACTATATAAACAATATATAATTATAGCTAATAGATAATTAAAAATATATTTAATAAAAAAAAATCCTTGAATTAATTTAGAAAACAAAAAAAAAATTTTTTTATTAATAATAATTTTATAATTTTATTTAAATATAAAAATCCAACAACTAAGTAACTAAGTAAATAATATATAATTATAATTAATAAATAATAAGAAATATTGAATATTAATTGCTAAAAAATATTAACATTGATTTTTAATAAAATATTATTTAATAATATTGAAGAAGAAAATTAATTACACACTGCTTGAGTGTACACTGAATTTTCTCTTTAACGCTGTTAATATTTATTGATGTGGAATAAAAAAAAAGCAATATCGTGTGTTAAACAATATATCCATACACATAAATTGCCAACAAGTATGTAATTGTTTAGTTATATTTTAGCGTTCATTGATTTTAAATAAATACAAGCGGTGCACTTTGATGGGAAAATATTTGCGCGTTTATAAATTTAATAATTTCATCTCTCTATTTTTTTTGTTTTTTTTTTTTCATAAATATTTACATGTACATATACATATAAAATACATAGACAAATATAATAAAGGCAATTAGGATTTTTAAAGCGGATGTTTTCATGTTGATTATTGGATTTATGTGCATGTAAATGCAGGGTTTGTTTTGGTATTCTGGCGAGAGGTTAAATTTATTTTCCACCCTTTTCCTATATGTTTAGTGGTTGTGATCCCCGTCATGTGGATAAAATAACGTGAGACGGGTAGTAACATGTCCGGCGCCATACAGACGAGGCAAACCAGTTGGTAGTTACCCTCTAAACGTTGTCTGGGGGTGGATGACGGTGGATCCACCCTCGTTTGTTTCAATGAGTAAATCTCTCTCATCTCGTGTGTTTCATCTCTTTGAGTTGTGTCATGTAATATTAATATTTTTAAATTACTGTTTATTGATAAAATAATATTGTATTATTTATTTTATTTAATGAAAATAAGGGTGAGAAATATAAGAAAAAAATTGTCTTCCCAAGCTGGAGATTATAAATAAAATTATTTATCCTGTAGAAAATAAAACAACGGAATAAATTTCTCTGCATTTTATTAGTGAGATGAAATTTCATTTAAACAAGTTAATTAATTTATAATAGCAAAAAATAAATTATTAATAGCTGAAAAAATTTGAGAGATTAATTATTTATAATAGTGTAATTTTTTTTTTATATATTATTTGTTTATTATTAATGTTTCAGTGAGTTGTTATTATGATCTTTTATTTCTAATCGGTATTTGTTTATAATAATATTTATATATTTATAATAAGAATGCCAATTGTGAATATTATAAAAGGGTAGTTAGATTATTATTCTTTTTTTTTTTAATAAAATGACTGTGATGATATTAATATTCAAATGAAAGTATTCGATAGGAATACAATATTAATATAGAATATTCAAAATGAATCGGGACAATGAAGAAGTGAGTATAAATATTTTTAATCATTTTATTTATTTATAATATCTGATAGATAAAATATTTTTCAAATAAAAATATTAGATAAATTTATTTAATATATATTTTTTTTTAATTTTATTTCAATTTAGCAACGAGCTATACCTCAAACATTGTGTGGCGCGTTGCAAAAAGAAGCAAATTGCAAATGTTTAGTGTTGTCAATGTTAATTTATGGATGTCTTGCTGCTGTCACGTGGTGCAGGTGTGCTAATATCACCAAGGTATATCCAATAATTTAAAATTAAATTCCTAATTGCATACAATCAATTAGTATAATTAAAAAAAAATATTTGTGAGCAATGAAAAGAGTTATATTTAATTAAAATAAATTGTTTTTTATTTTTTATTTATTTAATCAATGAAGATTGTCATCAATTTCTCAAAATATCCACTCAAAAGCACAAGACACGTGTCACCTTGTGACGATGGTTATATTTATATTCCAGTAAGTTTGAAAAATTAAAATTAAAATGAGAATGTATTTTATTTTTATTAATATATTTACTAAGTAATAGTGGATTAAAAAAAATTGTATATTTTAGGTTGCTTTTATGGGAATGTTGTATTTGGTTTATTTAGTCGAATGTTATCATTCACCAATTAGAATTGATTTGCATCATAGTGAGCCCCAAGACACTGTTTTATCAAAATTGTCGCAATTAAAATTGGCACAACCGACAATTTGGTGGAAAGCAATGTCTTATCATTATGTACGAAGGAAACGTCAAATAATACGTTACAGAAATGGTGACCATTATACCACCACTCAAGTAATTATTCCACAATAATTATATAATTATTATTTCAATAACAATCTCACCCAAAAAGAAAAAAAGAAATCATAAAAATAAATTGAAGAGAAAAAAAAATACTTCTATAATAAAAATAAAGAAATGAAAAATAATTCATTATTTTTTTCTTATTTATTTATTTATTTTTTCATTTCATTTTAAGGTTTACTATGAAAGAGTCAATACACATGCCGAGACTTCTTTCTATTTTTATGATTATTGCGGGGTGAAGGACATCAGTAAAGACCTAGCATTGGATTCGAAAATTCCAATAACTAAAATAACCCCCAGTAAAGGATTCGCCTTCTCCAATATGAGATCAGCTACGGAATTTGAAGAAGCACGTTCGAGATTCTTCGCAGAGCAGGTAAAAAAAAATACTAAACAATTTATCTCTAATAATAATTACTTGAATCTTGATGATAAAATTTATTACCTTATAAAATTTGTAATTTTTAATTGTGAATTAAAAATTTTTCTACAGGAATTGAGAGATGATTATATGGAAATGAGAGAAGGTCTTGATCTTGGATATAATTTTACAACTAGTACAACACTAGTTTCAGTATTTGGTCGACCTTGGTTTACAAATTCATATGTCTATTGGTGTTTGAGTGCACTCTTACTCAGTTGGCCACTGAGAATAATAATTGAATGTAACACACAATATGCTGATTATCAAGTAACGAAATTATTTGGAGTTAATTATGATACACCATCAAGTGGTGAACATATTCATGCATCGTCAAGTCAATTAAGTGCTCCGGGTTCGTACATGTTAGCACCAAGTTATAGTGAAGCGCTTTTAATGGAATCATCTGCACCACAAACCGCAGCTGTAACAAATATAAATTCGTCTGATGGTGAATGTAACAATGAAATGCTTGTGCCAAGTTATTCTGAAGCTTTATTGTATGAATGCGCTAATTCAACATTGTCAAATAATGTCAATGCAAATTCATTTAATGAAATTGCATGCTCAGTCGGCAGAAGTAGAACAAATGATAGTTTATTTGCTATTGTTGAGCCATTAAAACAAACAACACAATGCAATTGTTCATGTCATCATATTGTTAATGATGATGAAATAAATTGTAGCAGTAATAGTTTTAATAATTTAAATGAAGAGCATTTTGATATTGATAATCATTCATGTGTTGTTTGTGGTATTAATAATAATATAAATAGAGATAATTTTGGGAATTTAATTATGACTAGAGATGTATCAGAACCAAATTTAAGAACAAATTCAGGTGATTTAATGCGTGGTACAAGTCTGCAATTTTTGAAATTAAATGGAACAAGTTTAGAAAATATTTTGGAGAATGATGAAATTACTTCTGCTACTGCTGCTGCTACCACAAGTACTATTACGACATCACCAATTATTATTCCAATTGAGCCACGTGATCGAGGGGTTGATCAAGGACGTGGAGCTATTCCGAAACGTAAAATGCAATTGGAATTAAATTGTAATAATATTAATAATGAGAAAATCAATTGTCCAGCTACTGATAATTGCCATTCGGACGATTTAACAATGACTGATGTTATTGTATCCATGGATGAAAGAATGCCATTGTCAAAAACGTATTTGTGTTTGAAATCTATTCTTAAACCAAAGAAACGACGGTATACTTTAGTTACAACAGAGGAGTTAAAAAATTTTGTTGAATGTGAGAATAAAGACGATGATAATTCAATTGAATCGTTGGTCTTCCTAAAGGAAATGCCTTCCAAAAAATCTCACGTGCTTTCTACTGCTGAAACCAAACGAGAATATCCACATAGGTAAAATTATCAATTTTATATATTTGTAATTTATATAATAAAAATTCTTGATCAATAAATTCATATAATTATTAAATAGGATTAATTTATAAATACCAAATTATTAATTATTTATTTTATATTCACAGGACACTTATTTTTGCCAGTCCAATACATGAAGTTTGTCGACCAAGTGATCCATTTGCTGTTAATTCTAATAATCGACAGCAACGTAATCATACAAATGAAAATTGTCATTCACTTGGTAAATCATTGACAGTTCTTACTGATCACGAAACAACGTCCAATAATATTACAAATAATTATCATGATAAACGTTCAAGACATCATAGAACATTGAGTGATGAACCAGAGTATCTTCAGTTTATTGGCTCATCAGAACCATTAAATAATTCAACAAATTACACAACACCTCGGCTCTTATCACGTTCATTTACTGAACGACGACCAAAGCCAATGAATAAACCAAATGAAACATTTAGAAGAAGCTTTGCAGATGAACGAAGTGAATTGAATCGTGGACGAAGAATTAATTTAAATATGGAAACTTCATTATAACACGCCAGCAATTATATTAATTAAAATTAAGGCCAAATTTATTGGGGCCCAACGCGCATAAAATTACAAATATTAAATCCTCGGTTTAAATTTATATTATAATATATAATTCTTAACATTTTTAATAAAAACATATGTATATTTGTTTTTATTTTATCTCAGCGTTCGACAAGTCATAAACCATTTGCGATTAAATCAATGCTAAATGCCTTCTAATCAAATTAATAAGAATATATATATATAAATATTAAAATTAAAATTGGAATGTGCGGTGCCTCTATTCATTGGAAAATATTTTAGATAATTCATTAAAAAGCAAATTCGAAATCTAGTCAATTAATTATAAAATATATATGACAAACTGTCGTTATAATTGCGAATATTTTTTCTTCCAATTATTTTTTATTTTTATAATTCTTTTATCTATTCAGGCGATTTTTTCATCGTACGAAAATTATTGTCCAATCTCGTGCACTAGCTCAAATGAAAAAAAAAAGCACTTTTAATTTTATTATATAATGATGATAATTATATTTATAAACGATCATATATGAAAGTTAGCGATGTACTTGTAGTGTACACGTCCTCTAAATAATAAGAAAAAAATAATAAGCATGAATATATTTGTTGTACTTTTAAAATGCTTATTATATAAATATATACTTTATCTGTATTTTTAAATATTGAAATTAAAAGTAAACGCACGATAGAAAATTAATAATTGTAATTAAAATTATAACGCCACATGAGTAACAAAAAAGTATTCATATTGTCAATTCAAGCTTAACAATAATGTGTATATGTATATGTATACAATATATAAATATATATACATATATGTGCGTGTGTGTGTGGAAAATTCAGATTACTGAATGAAATTAAATAAGAGCTCTTTCAATATGTGATAAATTAATGCTAAATTATTTTTTAGAAATAATTTATGCAAAAAATTTGAAGTGACGCTCCGCGATTATATATAAATATATATTATACATACATGAATTAATTCACAAGTAAAATAATAATATATTTATGTATGTGTAAATGTTAATTACAATTTTTTTGATTGTAAGTAAAGGCAAAAATTATTTTTTGCGCTTTAAGTAATGAAGTCTTTCCAAACTGCCAGAAAATTAATAGAAGCTAAAAGAAAATTAAACAATGCGATAAATGTAGCTATTGTTGTTAGATTGTATTTTTAATTTTTTTTTTTGTAATAAAAATACAACGAAGCAACAAAGAGTCAGTATTAAAACAAATATATGAATATTTGAATTAGTTTGGAAAGTAGAAAGGCAATTTAAATATTATAAAGATGATATACACACTTATGTGAGCCAAAAATTAATACATAAAAAAATAGAATTTCTATATGAAGTAAAGAAAAAAATTAACATAATAATTATGCAAGAATGAAAATACGTCTGAAGTGTAATAAACATATTTATAAAAATAATTTTAATATAAAATTCTTCGCATAAACTTGTGCCGTCTTAAATAAAAAGTGCTCTTGTAATTAAACAAAAATGAAAGGATAAAAAAAAATTAAATTTCAAATAATAAATGAATACATTAAATATTTCATGCATTTTAGAAATAATTATTATAAACATAATTTCAAATAATATAATGAAAAGAAAAAAAAATAATAACGGAAAAGTATTTAATTGCTTCGTTAATTATTAATATTATCATTATTAAATGAGTGTCATGTCACAAAAATAATTAATTATCGTACTCATTTGTAGTTATTATTTAAGATTTTTGTGATTATTGAACGTACACTGCATTACATTGCTTTATATGAAATAAATGACATGGTTAAGTGAATTATATAATTATACAATTAAAATTGTGAATTTGCGATTCTTCAAACACCAGATAAATTCTGTTAATTATTATTGAATATAATAATATGGCGATTGGTACATCGCAAAGAGGCACAGATTTTTTTTCGGATTCTTTTTTTTTT
>JAQQBR010000003.1:8668308-8679856 GCA_030347285.1 Microctonus hyperodae | reverse complement strand
AAAAAAAAAAGTTTTTTTAAGATAAAACGAATTGAACTCCCCCCAAAACCGATTTAAAGATCGGCTGTTTGTTTATCCATTTATTTAAACAAATATATTTCAAGAAAAATAAGTATTTTATGGAATGAAAAATGAAACATGAATGAAATATTTAAAATACATTTTGTTGAGATATTGTTTTCCATTTTTGTTATCGCATTGTATTTTTTATTATTAAATTAATTAATTTATTGTATTTCATTTTACAGCTTACGCCCACTAGATGAATAACGCGTGCACCCCTGCTCGTGAAAGTAGGACGCGCGTTGAGAAGAAAAAAAAATTAATGATGAAGAAGTGCAAAGAAAAATAAATTGGAATACGATGATAAAATAAATATTAATAATTACGATAAGAAGCAAAATATTCATCATTGTTTAATTAGTCAGCTTGGAGGGAATAAAAAAAAAAATTGCTCAACATCAGGGACATGGAACTCCGACCATGGCACACCCGCCTATGTAAAGAATTAAAATACAATTGATGTCAAATATTACAAAAAAAAATCCTTAGTTCATTTCCTTTTCATTTGTTTAAAATATTAAATTCATTTTTGTTTTTACTCAATTGTACACTGTGTCGCTGAAATAAATTGACAGAAACTTTCACGATACAACATTTCCTCTATTTGTATTTAAATAAAACAAAATATCCTTCCCTTAAACCTCATCAAGTGAGAAACTTCATATTTATATTAAATAATTTTCGATTAAACAAATAATATACAACAATAAGGATATTTATTATCTTGAAAGTTTTAAAGTTATTTCAAATAAATTGATTTCACATAAACAATAATAATCCTGATGATAATAATAATTATATCAATTATATATTAATAATATAAGTGTGTATCTATATGCATACACATATTGAAATATGTATGTGTTGGGTATTATAATTTCATTCTACTTTCCTTCAATTGCCCATTAATTTTTTTTTATATTCTCATGTTTTCGTTCAACTCAAAATACAACTAAGTAATAAAAAAATTTTTAAATGAGTTTACCAGTTCGAGTTGATAATAATATGGAAAAAATAATGGAGTTTGTATATGTATAATATATGTCTATATAATTTTGTTTGTTTGTACAATTATACCCACTTTTATCTAATATAATTTTACATTTTTTGCTCGTGCAACATATATTTATTAATATATACTGACGTGTTATTAATGGATAAATAATCATTGATTTTCTTTTTAATTTGCAGTATCATTTCATATTTTTTTTGTCTTTAGATTGTTTAATTAAATTGATTTAATTTGAAATGAGAAATAAAAATATTTTGATATTAACATGAATTTAACCTATGGACGATAATTAATTACTGAATAATTAATTATTAAACTGTATATCCAAATTTCATTTTCAATTGTATAATTGATGATAGATAAGAAAGAAAATTCTAATTTTTATATAATTCTCAAAATTATTCAATACACGTTAAAGATATTAATATATATATTGTACATTATTTTTTTCAAAACTTCCTACTAATTATTTTTTCACTCGGACGTAAATCATCCATTAAACTTATAATTACCTATACAGAGGCAATGCCTTAAAAATACTGCTTATTTTTTTTTGCCTACTTTTCATTTTCATACATTTATTTTTGCAATTATCACATTGAAATTCATTCATTCACTAAAGCACATTCAATTCACTGACTCGCATTAGTAAATTAATTTTCAAGAAAATGAAAAGTCCGAAAGAAATATTAATAAACAAAATTCCAATAGAGAAATCCACAAAACACTATAATATATATCTATATATGTTATGTATAATCTGTTAACAATATAAATTATTCCAGAAATAAATTTATATCTGTCAATTTTAACAATGCAACAATGTAATTATTGTAAAGTTGGAGCTTCATACGATGAACAATACACAAATACTTATTTAAAATGAATTCTTAAATACAATTATAAATAAGAAACGTAATAATTAGAGCAGAAAAATAAATCATAAGTAATATAACGACAAATTGTGTGAAAAAAAAAAAAATAATAAAATTGAATTGTAGGCTATCAAATATAAATTGACGAGTTTCGGCTGAATTCCTGTGGGCTGACAATTAATTACAATTAAACATATTAATTAGTAATATGCAATAGCAATATATAGTAAATATTCGCAATAGTTGTAATAGTATAACAAGCAAATAAATAAAGTACATGGTCGAAAAAATGCACAATGAAGACTAAAAAATTTTTTTTTCTTGCAGACGGAAGTACTCAGTAATAAGTAGAATAATTATCATTTATAATTTCAGTGTCAAAGAGAAAAGAAAAAAAATAAAAAGCAAATATGTCAAAAAATGTGACTTATCACTATTAAATTATCATCACGTTATTTTCTTTCTGTTTTTTTTTTCCGTAAATGATGTAATTGTTGGGAAAATATTGTAATTGTATACACATTTAATTGTTATGTTATGAGTTGAATTGAATAATATGATGAAACGTTCCACACAACTGAAACACAAACAAATGGCATCAAAAGAATTTGTTTTTAAATAAAATAAAACACAAACAATCGTTATGCAAGTGTAAAACAAAATGAAAGTAAAGTAATTATTACTTGAATTAATAAAGTGACTTTTCTAATAGTATTTTTTTTTCTCTTTTTGATTTGTCTGTTTCTTTACCTAAAATGACATGAGTGTTAATTGCTATGCAGCGTCCGCTGTATATGACGATCATTTTTTACTTTTCTTCGTTGGATTTTTTTGTGGTGTTGATGGTCTACCTGTTTGTGCGCCAGGCATACCTCCATATTGATATTTTGCTTTTTTTTCAGATGGCTTCAATATCTATATTGAAAAAATAAAAGTAAATATAATTTAATCCAACAAATTATCCAGTCATTAAGCAATTAATATTTACTCCAACTTAATACAGTTTTAGCCTTGAAAAATGATTTGAAAAAATTTATTATATAATAAAATTGAAACAAACCTGAAAACTACACATGAGATTTTCATCAACGCTCATCATGCCACCAGCATTATCAAATTCACCGCAGTAATTTGGGGCGGAGAATAGCGTGACCAATTGTCGTTTAGCAAAGAATTCGTAGCCATCCTCAACAACTTGATGTGCACGACATATAAGATCCATATCGTGACGATTTAAGAATTTGGAGACAACATCAGGGCCAAAAGTGAAGGAGACTCCTCGATCATTTTCACCCCATCCCTAAATCAAAATAAATTCATAATTAAATAAACGAATAAATTTAATTATAATCAACTAAAGCAAATTGAATTATTTTTAAATACTTGAACGTCTTTGTCGGGGTCAGACCATAAAAGATCGCAAAGTAATCCTGTGTCGGGTACATCTGTTGGTCGCATAATTCTCCTGATTTGTTCCATTCCCTGTTTGTAAAACAAAAAAAAACCATCAAATTATCCCAAATAATTTTAATCAATTAATAAAAATATTTAATGAAATAAAATTTACCTGAAGATCAGGACTAAGACCACCGTGACAGCAAAATATTTTTTCATCAATAATAGCAGCGATTGGCAGACAATTGAAACAATCAGTGAATGTTTTCCATAATTTAATATTATATCTGCGTTTACATTCGTCATAGAAGCCATATATCCTGTTTATACTTGCACACTCATGATTACCACGAAGTAGGAAAAAATTCTCTGGATATTTAATTTTATATGCAAGCAATAAACATATTGTTTCCAATGATTGTTTTCCACGGTCAACATAATCGCCAAGAAATAAATAATTGGATTCTGGTGGAAAACCACCGTATTCAAATAGCCGCAATAGATCGGTATACTGTCCATGTATGTCACCGCATATTTTTAGTGGTGCTTCCAACTCCAATAAAATAGGCTGTTGTAAAAATATCTCTCGACTCTTCAAGCATAGACCACGTACCTCAGCCTCCGTCATAATAACTGATTTCCCTGGACGACATCCTCGCACTGCGTCAGATAAAGAGATATTCCTTTGCTAAGAATAAAAAATTCGTGGTGCATTTTTTCTTTTATAAATATTAATATAAATATTCGTCTTATCTTTTCATTTTTTTCTATGAAAAATCCATTAATTTTCTTCAACTGAATACTTTAAATGAAATCAACATAACTACATGTATAATTTTATCTTTTAATAAACGATGATATCATCGTAGATAGTAAAAATCAAAATGGGTAGAAAATGTAACTGGTATAAAATACAAACCACATACCAGTCTACCGCGATGCCCCAATATTCATTGATTTTGTTATTTATAGTAACGACTATATGAAGAGAAAGAAAAAAAAAATTGAAGAGATCAGTCATGCAGTGTTTAATACTTTCCACATTGGATATTGGAAAAACTGCATCGTCACAAGGCAATTATTAACGATATATATATATTTTCTGCTGGAAAATAGAGGGTCATTGTCACTGATTAACTTACAATATCTATATACAAGTAGCCTGCTACATTGTTCTTTTATTTTTGTATTATTTATCTTTTATTCTTTAACGCTTAGAGCAATATAATTTTTTTTTTTCTATTATTAAAATACCAACAGGATAGCAGTTATTATATTTATACATACAATATTTTATTTATTATTTTGCTATGTTTACCCACAGGAATAATAACTATTAAGCATTTAAATAAATTAATAAGACAACATTAAACACATATAAACACAGCTGTATACATATGTGCAGTGAGAAAAAAAGACAGAGAAAATCCAAAATAGAATATGGTGATTTAAAATACTTTTTACGGGGGTTTAAATACAATTTTTCATTGGTATTTAATTGTTTATTTATTTCATACCCGAAAATTCTGAGAGAAACATATCGGCTAGTCTGCCTTTCTTCTGAGTCTGGTTATTCGGCGTTTGATATACTTTACTCCATAAGTTTTATTCCATGTAAGAGGCAAGAGAGAAAAGCAAAACAAACAAGAAATATTGTTTTTGTTTTTCATGACAATATTTTTTTTTTTTTAAATACCTTTTTTAAATCATTTTTATTTAATCTGATTTATTTATTTCGTTTTTTTGCTACTACACAGTGAGTGAAATGATATTATGGGGGTTTGAAAAGGAGAGAGTGGCATTTAACACATTGTCCTTAAAAGGTAGAGTAAATTTTCGTGTTTTTTGAGAGCAAGGTTGGCAGGTTCACTTTATAATGGTATATAAGGACAAGGTGTCAATGCAATGATGAGATAGTGAGATAAAAAGAGAACGAAAAAGAGTGAAAAAGAGATAGTGAAGATGTGTTTGATGACCATTTTTGTGACTGAATAAATCACAAATTAGCACACTTCACATTATTACACTAAACTAATAAACAATGTTATCGTAAACAATTGTACATAACCATCTGAAAATGAGTAGTTATTTCAAACAATTATTAAAAACAAAAAAACAAAAATAAAAGAAAAATATATACATTTATCTATAAAGTTTTAAGAGTATATATATATATAATGTTTGAACGTGTCTGATTTGCCATTGAATAAATTAGCTGTTCCCATGATTAATGTAAAATTATTGAATAATAAATGAATAAAGAATAATACAATAATGACAATAATGCATCGATTATAGATGAGTTTATTATTGTCAACGTACCTTCAAGTAATCTTTGAATCAAGCTGTCTATGTTCAAGTCCACATCCGCCATTTTTCCACACTAACGACAGACGACGGCACTCAGTGTGATACTGAATACGTAAACTGGATTGGGTCAATGTTTGTAGACTGTACGTGAGTACAACAGAGAAAGAGAATAAGAAAATAAAAAATAAATTTGAGAAAATAAGACAGAGATTTAGTTTCATTTGCCGATAAAGTAGAAAATTTTAATGACCGATAGTAATATATACAGATATATCGATAGTGTAATGGGTGGCGAGTGGTACGAGCGGGAATTTTTAAATTGAGAGAAATAAACATGGCGATATGTATTATTATTTTTATTATTATTATAATAAACATATTTCATGTTAAAAGATTGAGGAAATGAAAGTTGAAGTGATTTAGATGTGTACACGTGAAATTGTTTAGTAAATTGATAAAAAAAAAATACGAGTAGTGCTATTTATAGGTTATACGTAGATACAATATATGAGAATAATAAAATCCATTTTGCTTTTACTCTCACACACTTTCTCACCTATTACTTTTAACCTCGTTACCTCTCACCGTATTGTTCACCCTATGACATCAAATGAACATTGGAAAGTTTGGTGAAATTATAAATAAATACTCGAGTTCACTTTTTTTTTATATCAACATAAATATTCATCATCATCATCATCAACATAGAGATCAGTTAAAATGTATAAGATGTTGAAATTTATTTGAAAATTGAGAAAAAATATATTATTTTATTGTAAGATTTTGTTACAAGATAAATATTACTTTTCAAGTATAAGAATCTAGATAATGTTTAAATATACTAATCTCTTTTTTGTCATCTCTTGGAATTATGTGTATACATAATTGTATTTATGAGATTTGTCTTGATCCTTTTATAATTTGCTAAAACTTTGATTATCCACTTCCTGGAACTTTGTATACATTTTATTATCTTATTGTTAATATCATAAATAAGTTTAATTGTTCAATATTGCAATATATTTGTAATTATTTTACTGATAAAAGTTTCTTAACCTCTAAATTTATGGAAATGAATCAATAAACATATTTATTGTAGGTATATTTAACTTGTAAAAATTTTAATAGCAATAAAACATTAATCGAATAATACACTTTAATTCTTTAATTGAATATTAATCATTTCATTATTTATTTAATTTAATAGTCTGTGAATAAAGTTAATACAAAATTTATTGCATTAGTTAATTTAGATGTGAAATTTAACTAAAAATTATTTCTAGTAACATATTTCCAGAAATAATATTACTATTTTAAATTATACAATTGAATTGTTTATAATTGATTTATTTATTTATTGATGAGTGTATGTATAATGGAATCTGGAGGGTTTTATAACAGAAAACATTAATATTTATGGTTTTTAAGAATTTGGTAATGGTTGGAATTTCCCAGACTCCATAAAATTACGGATACAGCAAACATCCTTATTTCTTTGTTTCTTAAATATACCTAGCAATGACTATCTTCTATTAGACACGTAAGCACTTTTTAAATCTGATGTAAAATTCTCAACTTCTAACTCAGTCCTCTCAGTCTAACTGAATCAGTCATTTGATGCTGATGTACCTTGTCGATATTCAAAAAAGTGTCAGTACTTTTCATTGTGTATTAAAATCAAATTGAAACAAGTTGAATTCGCACAATTCTTATCTTAATATTCCAATAAATATATTCAGATTCAGATTATTTCTGTATTATTGAAATTAATTGTTTTAAATCACCCGCGGTTTAAAGTCAAATACTCAATCAACCGTTTTCGCCACCTGACGTGAATCAACTGTGATTATGATAAAAACTAGGTGAAAAAAAAAATTATATTACATGATACAAATACACACATAAATGTGTCAGCTGTGGTGAGAGCAAATGTGAAAATTTTCTAGAGCTTTAATATATGTATATTTGTTTATTTAACGTGTAAATTGAAATTATTTATTAAAATTTATTAAATTCAATATCAAGAAAAATTTTCATCATTCAACGTTTTATCAAATGGTAAGTGATTATTTAATTTTATATTATTATTGCAATATTTTTTATACGATTGATGTGTTTTTTTTTGTGTAGTATATTCAATTAATTTTATGTAAATATTTATTGAACCGGTCAAATCTGTGGCGGGATAATTTTTAAACGCATTGAAATTTTTTATACATTTATTATTATCAATAAATATTCATATATCAATTTGAAGTTTTATTCATCGATCAATATTTATTATTAAAATTATCGTTCATCAATAATGAGTTCACAAATGGAATTTAAATAAAATAAAATGGCTTTCACTGTGAATTTATTTAATGGAATTTTTTTTTATTGTTTTTATTTCATTTTAAATAAGAATTCAAGAGATAAAAACAAATTGAAATAAAAAAAATATACGTAGGCAATAAATTAATATTTCCCATACGGGTCGAATGATCTTTGTGTGGCGTCGATGAGTCGCAATGATAGTGACATTTATTTTTATCTAATCGAATAAAAAAAAAATAAAACAAATAAATGAAATATGATAAGAAACATCTATGCTACCGATTGTGCGAAGAAATTTGTTCTAATCCACGTGAGAGAAATAATTAAAAATAAATATAGAATAAAATATATATTTTTATTTTCTATTAATTTATCGATATTAAAAATTCTTGAATATTATATTATTATTGGTAATGCAAGTAATAAAATAATTACATGAGAGTATTGAATTTCCATTTATGAAAGGCGATTGTCGGATCGAATTTGTGGTTACATCGACATGAATTTATTTATATTAAATAAACATAGGCATGTATGTATACTTGAGTTGTAATATTTTTATATTTATAAATAATAAAAGGCCTTGAATTAATTTTCTTTAATTCATTTTGACTGATGAATATTTCTAATATTTTAATTTTAATTTTTTTTGTTTGAGTTTATGTGGTTTTTTTTTGAACGAAAATATCTGAACAGATGTGCTTGTAATGTTATCATGACGTTTTGAAAAAAATAAGATGATTAATTAAATCCGTGGAATAATCTGACGATGAAAGAATTCGGTATAATACTTATTACATTATATGCAAATGAGTTAAATTTATTTTTTCATTTGTTTGTATAGATTAAAATACAAAATTAGAGTTGTAAAATTTACTGATAATAATTGTTTTATTTATAATAATTAACTGTAATCTATATTAATTATTATTTGAGATGATTTATAAAAGCAAAAGTAAATTTTTTATTTATTTTAATTTATTTATTTTTATCGTTTGAAATTATTCACAAGATTTATTTCAATATTTGTATCAATTTATTAAAATAAATTATTCAAACATAAATTTTTATTATCATTATACAAATAGGAAAAAAAATATGCATTGAATATATTTTTAATCTTTTTGTTACAAATAATTATAAAAAATCATAAACAAATCGTATCGCGTAATTTTTATGTCTATTTTATTTTTGTAAATTGAATTAAAAATATTCATTTAACGCATATGATAATAAATTTTATCTAATAATTTTTATAATTACATCTCTTTTATGACGTATAAAATCATATAAATATATGCTCATAATCTTTATTAAATATCGAATCAATGAATGAATTATATTTAAATCCCTAGAAAAATATCTATTAATATTTATTACTATTTCAATTCCTATGAATTCATTAATTTAAATATTTTATCTTATCAAACAATTTATCGTTTCATCAATAGATTTTATGTATAAATTTATCTGTATTATTTGTAGTAATTCTCTCAATTTTCATATCTTTATTATATTAAATTTATTATATTTATTTGGTATTTATACACTAAATCTATTGATACATTATTCGTAATGTGGTTACATAAATTAAAATAAACTGAAATAAAATCTTCTTGATGTCCTTCTAACGATCTACATTTCAACTTATTTAATTACGTCTTTCAATAATACATTTAAAAGTGTATATATTTATTACGTAAATATATCATGGACATACATAATAATATTACAAAATATTGCAAAATAATATTTACCACTAATAAATTTCAGCATAATATACATTGGCTAATTTAAAGAGTTTATAATAATACAACTTATCATTTGTGCATTTCTTTTTTTTATTATTCAATTTATAAACAATATAATTTTCTTGAATTATGAAATTTTAATGACAAACAATGAATAAATATTTACAAATATCTGCAGTGATAATTAAAATAATTATTGAATTTAAAATGTAGTAAAAAAATTAAAAACCAAATTTATTATTTATTAATTATTATTAAATAATGATAAAAAAAAATATTTAGAAAATTATAAATTAAATTTAATATTACTGTTAACAATTTTATTACAATATTTATTGTTATGCAAATTTAAATTTATATAATTAGAATATTTAATTAATATTATCACAGTTCATTGTGAAATTATTATTACAATTTTTTTTTTCTTTTGTAATGTAATTGGTACTTTATAATTTTTATTGAAATTCTCTATGTAATGTATATAATGAATCGAGTGACTTGTAAAAATTAATTGACCGAAACAGATTGAAGTAAGAAAAAAAATTGGAAAGAATAGGATTTATGCTCTATTGACATTTTGTCATGCAACAATAAATTTTTTATTGTTCAAGTGTATATTTGGTATCTTGTGTTTTACTGTTACTCACATTATAATTATTAAAATTAATCAATTGCAATAAAATATATATGTATATATATATCCTATAGACATACTTCAATGACAATATCTTCAATGACTCATCATTATTTTCTCTTGGCAAATTTTTCCGTATATTTATTTTTTACTTCATCGCGCACATAATTAATAACCACACAATTTTTATCTTGACATAAAGGGGGAAAGTTTTATTTCTAATTTAATTAATCGATAAACCGGTAGTGTCATTAAAATTAAACAGCTGTATAAAAAATAAAAATATTAAGAAGAAAACAAAACAAAAAAGGACTACAAAATAAATAAAAATTAATCTTCATCAAGATATTATCCATTAAATTGAATTATATTTTCCACACTTACGCAATGAAATATTAAAAATAAATAAAATTATATCACTTGTAAATAAATAAATAAAATAAAAAAATTCCCACGTTTTGTTCTACTTAAAAATTATTTTCCATCATAAAGACAAAGAATTCTTATCACTAAATTTATTATTTCTTCAATAATGTATTATTAATCATACCAATTTAATTATTTAAGGAAGGTCATAGTGTTTAAATGAATTACCCATACTCAATAATAATACTTTTATTTTTTTATCTTGTCCAACATTTATTTATTCAAGGATGGATCGCATATCAGTTGCGACATGAGGGGGTAAAATGAGTTGAGTAAATGACGATGTTGTCCCTTTTATAGTATGAAGGACATATTCAACGAAGTAAAACACGGGTGGGGCCCATCTCCTTCTCTTAACATCACCTACTTTTTCATAAACAATTATTTACATACACATATGTATAATAATAAATAAGTACTTGTGTATTTATTTATTTAGTGGTGGGAGCAAGTAGACGTATGTCACTCTATGAACTAGTAAAAACATTTTAAAATAAGTATTTAGTTTACCACAGGAGTCCAGTGAGCTTGCAAGCATCTCATTGTGTCACTTCAGTATTTAATAAATAATTGGGTGTCTTATTTTTAATAAATTTATATTCATTCCCTTTCTTTAATTTTATATTTTCATTTTTTTTTCTAATTTTGAGGGGATAATATCAACTTTATAATTAATGAGAGTGGGGCTGATTTATCCCCACTAGTAAATAATTATTACTGATGTTTTTGGTTGATTTAAAATTATCATTATAGTGACAAAATTAAT
>JAQQBR010000003.1:8655120-8668208 GCA_030347285.1 Microctonus hyperodae | reverse complement strand
AAACGATATTTTGATTTATTTATTGAATTAAAAATGGATAAAGACAGCGACACTGAGGGTAGTTCACCAGATACAATTATAGCACGTTCATCATTGTTTAATGAGGAAAAAAAATTTAATGATTCATTTACACTTGATGAATCTGCGACTGGAAATGAATCTACATTTAAGTTGGACACGAATAATTCAGCTATTGTTGATGAGTCTATTGTTGCTACTGAGAAACCTGATAGTGCTTCAGTTCAACCTGTTGGTGTGAATGAGGAAAGGAAAAAGGGACGTTTCCGTGTATTGAAACACACATTACGTAAAGAAAGCAGCAATTTATTTAAAAATATAAAGAAAAATAAAAGTATTGAGTCAGTATCATCAACTGAGATAAATGTCATCGATGATGAAGTTACAAAAGGTTTTATAATATTTTTCTTATTATTTAAAATCATGTCAAAAATTTTTTTCATACTCAAAAAATTTTATTTAAATATTTTTTTGATTTTATTAATGAATAAAAATTTTTATTTTTATTTTAAATTCATTTAAAATTAATATGTCTATATTATTTTTATTCATTAATATTTTTTATTAATTTCTGGAATACATTGATGATATAATAAAGCTAAAAAAAATTTTCTGGGACGTTGTAAATATATTTAACCCATTAATAAAATAAAAAATCGTTAGAAGCCCTTGAGCAAACTGACCTGGACATTTTTTTTCTCACTTTATTCTCTCCACTGATGACATTAGAATCAATCAAGACCAACATTCGATTATTGGATGAGACTGAAGGCAGTGGACAACCAGTATTATCACCAGCGACATCACAATCACCATCGTCAGAATTAAAATCACCGCCAATAACGAAATTGATGAAAAAGAAAAAATCAGGAAGTTCGTTGGTTCGAAAATTAAGTTTAAATAAATTTCGTTTCGGTTCAAGTGATCAAGAAACACGTCACACCCCAGAAGGTGATGAAAGTAGTCGTTCACCAAGTCAATCATCGCAAGAATCACCTGGTAATAATGAGAGTCCAATTCGTAATTTACAAAAAGTAAATCAACAACAATTAAATGAAAAATTAGTTGATACCAAGGGAAAAAAGAGTAGGGAGAAGAAAGTAATAACTCCTGTAGTGACATCAACATTGGATAGGCGTAACCCAACATCAACGTGGGGGCATGACAAAGAGAAGGGAGCTGCTACGATGAACGAACGACGAATAGACGAACAACATCGGCAACGACAGCAAAAGCAGTTGGAGAAAACTCCGAGCACTGTTACAGTTATCCAACGTAAATCACCATCAGTTACGATTAAGACAAGCTTCACTGGCAACAACAAAGGCAGCCTGGGTGAGAGAAATGACTGAGCTATTTGATGAACATGATAGAAAAGTGCCTGAGAAAATAGAGAGAATAAATTCAAATTATACATTTGGAAAATTGTGAAATTAATCTGACTTTTAGTTATTAATTTATTAATTATTTTTAGCTTACATAATTATTCTCAGGTGCTTTTGTAACACTTTCTAAGAGTTCTCATAAGATTGTTAAAAAGAACAAACTGAAGATTGTATGTTTATTTAATTCTTTTTTATCAATTTTATTTAAAACATGATTGTTGTAGAATTGAAACGTGACGACTCATCAGGAAAATTTGGAACAGTGTCGACTTTGCCTTATGCATTGTCGAAATGGCCAGAGAAAAAATTGGAAACGAAAACATCAGGGCAATTTAAAAAAAGTAAATTATCAGTAAAATCTGAGAGCGAATCGTCATTAACTCGACATTTATCAGTTAAGACATCACCAGTAGAAGTGCGACGTAAATTATCGTTATTAGATGAAAAACGTGCGATATTTCAACGAAAATATTTTAAAAGCTCAGAAGAAGAAGAAGATTTATCATTCGGTACATCACGTGATACAGTTATACATGCGACTAATGAATCATTGGATAGATTTGTCGAATCAACAGATGGAAAAAAAACTGTAGATAATTCAAGTGATTTGAAATCGTCACGGCCAATTAGTGTCAAAACTTTTGATACATTCGACGAGCAGAGCTTGGATTATTTGGATGATATTGACGAACGTTTTTCTTCATTGGAGATACAAAACGACGTATTTTCAACGACAAATACAAAACGTGATTCAATGGCAGTGATGGGTGAAACCTCAGAAGTACCACGGAGACTTAGTGCTGACAGTGGGGTGAGATTTTAAATCTTGGTATCAATTCCACTGGTTTTATCTACCTAAATCACCAATAATTAAATTACAAATTAATTTCGAGCCACTGTTATTTCTATTTTTTAATTTATTGTGTATACATAATTCACTCTATCAATTCAGTAATCTTTAAACTATTATTTAAATATTTCTAATTAATCCAAATATATTCTCGTTTTATTTATCATTTTTTTTTTACGTTCAATTTACTGTGGGCAGTGGAGGAACGAGTTCACACGTAATTCTATGATGCGAATCGATAGCTGCACTTTGTGGTTCTCACTTGGAGTTTCAAGTTACCACTCGTGGCTTCCCATGTACATTCTCCCTTTATTTTTTCTTTTTTTTTATCCCCTGTGAATTTTTTTTTATTTTTATTATAATGAAACAAAACTATTTCTCTCAAGTTAAACAACTCTCTTGGTACTGTTGGATATCTACCATGCAACTTTTCAAGCTCATACAAATATGACTGATGTCAGTTTGCCCCTCTTCTGTGGCTTTAAAATCACCTGGTGAAAAAGTTTCCATTAGTCTGACTCTCATAAATTTTTTTTTCTTCTTACTGAAGGATCTCTGCAGTTGACGTGGGTTTTTTTTTCTTTCTCCTCAGTTACATTCTCACTTGAATTGTTTTGAGATATGTTGTTTAATGCGTGTGAGGAAAAAAGTGGAGGGAAAAAAAATTAAAGCTGCCTCATATCCCCTCTCTTGATGTGTGAAAATAATTGTCTGACTGTTGCATTCGAGTCATTGTAATGTTGAGTGTTAAACGCATCAAGTGTTCAATCATTGAATTATAAGATTAATTAAAAGTCTTAGAATTTTAATATAATATAATTATAATTTTTAATTATGGAAATTGAAATGGATTTTAAATTTTGGCAAAGTTTGAAATATTATGAATTTACTAATTGGAAAATTTCGCCAAAATCGTGGAATTGGTTACAGGTTTGTTTGTTTATAGTGTAATTTAAATTATTTATTGAATTAAAAGTATGTCAGGATTTCCTGTGTGGGTCTTTCGCAGTATTAATCCCAACATTTTTGCGGTTCAATAGATTCATTTTTTGTCATTTGTCATTGACATTAAAATTAATATTTATTTTTTGTATATATATCTATTAATATTTTTGAATTATTTTCTGTTTCAGTCGACGCACAACAGCGCACCAACCGCTGGTGCAGGTGAGAAAAGAGAGCACTTATACAAAATTTTGGTAATTGGTGAACTTGGTGCAGGAAAAACGTCAATTATAAAACGTTACGTTCATCAATTTTTTTCGCAAAATTATCGAGCGACAATTGGTGTAGATTTTGCATTAAAAGTCTTGAATTGGGATCCACAAACTATAATTAGATTACAATTATGGGATATTGCAGGTAAATAATTTAAAAAAAAATTTTTTTTAAATAGTTTATTAATTATACTTATTAATATCAAGAGTTATTAAATCATTTAACATTTTTATATTTATTATTATTGATTTAGGTCAAGAACGATTTGGAAATATGACGAGAGTTTATTACAAAGAAGCTGTTGGTGCCTTCATAGTTTTCGATGTAACGAGAAGTGCAACATTAGACGCAGTGGTAAAATGGAAACAAGATTTAGAAACAAAAGTTCAATTACCTGATGGATCACCAATACCATGTGTTTTACTTGCTAATAAATGCGATCAATCTAAGGAAGGATTGGTTAATAGTCCTGGTAAAATGGACGATTATTGTAAAGAAAAAAATTTTGCTGGTTGGTTTGAAACATCTGCAAAAGAAAATATTAATATTGAAGAAGCAGCTCGTTTTCTTGTTAACAAGGTAAGTGTACGCTTTTTATATTTATATAAATAATAATAATAAATACAAACAATATATATGAATTATTTATTTGTTATTTATTGTTTCAGATACTTCAGAACGATCAAGTATTTAGAGGAAATGGAGCGCAAGATCAAACTGATGGCGAACGATTTGCTCTTAATCAACCACCAAAAAATTCAAAAAATTCTTGTTCCTGCTGACAAAGTGCAATTCATTATTATTATTATTATTATTATTATTATTCAATGCAATATCTAGAAATTCCGCCCGTTTAAATTGATAAAAAAAAAACGAAAACAATTTAACACCAATTTTAAAGACTGTCGAAATGATAAAAATACAATTATAATTACACTTTTTACAGTAAAAACAAACTAATAATTATGATTATATTCAAGTGTGTTGTAAAATTAATTTGAAAAGTGTGAAAATAATTTCATATTCGATATATTGCGTTGTAATATTTAAATAATGGTAGATTAATTTTTCTTTTTGAGAAATTTAATTCTCTCTTAGAGATTATATTTATACATTCCAATGGATAGACTGCATTTTGTCAAAAAATATACATACATTCATATACGTGAATTGTATATTTAAATAATTTATCATATTCCGTAGACTTTGATGCAGATAAATGCCAAAATATTTGTTAGTAATTATGAGAAAAGTAATGAAAAAGAAAAAAAAAATGTTAGAAAAATATCAGTAGGATATTTAATGTCCTGTTTTTATAGTCGCTTTTAGTGCAGTCATTTGTGCCATCGCCATAATAATTGATTTCTTCCTTAGAAAATCACCTTATTATCAATTACACATATATACATATACCTAGTATATAAAAAATAAATATTTTTTTTTTATCAACATTTTCAATGCCTTCAATTGTATTTTGTTCATATATACTATACATCAAACAAATTAAATTTTTATTCTGAGATAAAAAAATGGAAGAAAAATAATTAACAAGAGAATAAAAAAAATGTTAAATTGTTGAACATAATAAAAAATTTTATACAAGAAATATAAATGATAGTGGAAGAATAAATTAATTATATATACATATAAAATTAAATTTTTAACAACTAAATAAATCAATTTCTTCTTCACTTTTTGTAAATATTTATGAGAATTGCGATGCCATGAAGTTATTATGTTGAATCGTTTCAATATATTTATTTCCACTATGATATTTTCTCACAATTAAATTATTTGTTATCTTGAATTATTGACAATTCTAACTCAATGGCAATAATTATTTAACTGACTTTTCAAATGATGCAATTGAATATGTACATTTTGATATAATCGTCAATCTCACCACGATAACAAATATAAATTATTCAAGACATGAAAAAATCAATAAATATTGCATTGCATTATTTCGTATATCAAGAATAATTAACAAACAAATAATTTACAATTCATATTCATCGTTACTATCCATAATCATAAAGTCATTTTGAAAATAAAACATTTTATATGTATAAAATTTGTACAAACGGAATAAAAAATTTATTAATTCATTTTCTACGAGATATTATATATAACTAAAAATGTCAGATGATTATACAAAATTATATTATTTAAATAAAATTAATAAACTGGCTCTTTTCGACTTCGATAACGAATTACCAAAAATCCAGCTAAATGTCCAATAGTAAAAATTGCAATTAAACCAGCCAAATCTGTATAATAATTCCCAGGTACAAAACCGTATTTTTCAAGTACTTCTTGCCCTGAAGAAACACACGGCTCTTCTGGATCGTCTGGACAATCTTAAATTCATAAATATAAATATGTTATTTCACCCAACTGCCAAAGAATAAATATCTAAAATAGAAAATTCAAATACAAACTTATATGATTATATTCGCTCCATTGAATCAGAGATATTGCTTCGGTACTGTAGTAAAACTGCGAAATATATTTCAACCATGCGATTCTCGGTGGCAAATTTCTGTAAAGTAAAATAATTTTTATCCATACTAAATCAATAAACTCATATGTAATTATTTTATTTGCTTACCCTAAATGAAGATAAATTCCACTGAATATTAATGTAAGAAAATCAATCGGTACCGATACCAATGATGCAGTATCGATAGACTTAAATGCCGCAGATACAGAGCATCCAAGTGCAGCAGCGGATGTTGCGCAAAGCACAACTGGAATTGAGAATAATAAAAAACCTGTGAGACCTCCTTTAAGTCCAGCAATGCTATAAATCAACGCCGCATACAGAAATGGTTGAATTATTGATCCAGGAATCTGCAATAAAATTTATTTTATATACATATATTCCATCGTTTTTTCAATAAAATATGAATCATTCAATATTATTATAATAAAATTGTCTTTACCAAAACTGCAATTTTACTGATATAATATGGCGCTGGATGATAAAGTCCACTGGCCATATCTCTCAATAAAAATGGCATTTCTTTTGGGAATGTATAAAATACAGCATAATTAAATGTGAATACAGTCTCAGTAACAACTAAATACATAAGCCCTTGCATATTTTGAATTCCACGTTGATCAATATTATCAGTGACGTTTATGTATGGTGTCGCTAAGACAATTCCAATAATCATATACATGGAAAAACGAAATAAAATAGTTGGCAAATTTCTTTTACAATCTAAATAATTTCTCCATGTCAACCACTCTAATTGTGTGAATGAACGTATTTTTTTAAAATCACTAACTGGCAAAATACCCTCGGAAAACACTGGATATATTATTTGATGTTGGCCATTTGATTGTCCTTTTATCGAATTGTCAATCATTATTAATATTTTTTTACCATAATTTGATTTTTTAAATTCTTGACAAATTAAATTTATTTTTTTTGTACATTCTTCCTCTTTTCCACGAGTTATTGATAATTGAGAAACGAAATATTCCGCGTGGTTGAATGTAGCAGGACAATGAAGATCTAGACTAAATGAAATATTGATAGAATAAATAAAAAATGATGATATTGATTATTTATAATGGAAAAAATTTATTTATTGATTTAATTACTTGGCAAAAAATGTTGAAGCATCTGCAACAGTGCCTTGAAACGCAACGTTGCCTGACGCAAGCAGCAACACTTCGTGAAAAAGTTCAAGTAAACCTGATGCAGGTTGATGAAGCGAACACACAACAACTCTACCTCGTGTTGCTAATTCTCTCAATGTCTTCACGACAATCGCTGCTGAATAACTGTCTAAACCTGTTGTTGGCTCGTCACAAAATAAAATACTTGGCTCAGTTAATAATTGAACTGCTAATGATACTCTTTTACGTTCCCCACCAGATAAATTACATAATTTCGTATTTTTCGATTCAATTAAACCCAAATCTGAGAATAATATTTCAATTTTTAAATTTCTTGCAGCATTACGAAATCGTCGATCCATTTTCATTCGTGCCTAAAAATAATATTTAATAATTTTTCCATACATAAAACAATAAAAAAAAATTTTTTTTTCAATTATATTTTCAAACAAAAATTATAAATTATTTACCATAAATTCCATGTGTTCTTGCACAGTGAGCGATTCAACCGCAAGATCTTCTTGCGGAACAAATCCAGATATTCTTGACATTAAATCACGATCAACTGTTTTGCCATTTAACAAAACATCTCCCGTTGTTTCTCCCTTAAATCGTTTGCTAATTGTCGCCAACAATGTCGTTTTACCAGCGCCACTGAATCACAAAAAAAAAATATACAAATAAATTAGCTAAACAAATCGATCTATGATTTAATTGATTCAATAATACAAATAAATATTTACCTGGGTCCTAAAATAGCCATAATTGTTCCAGACTTAACAATGCCATTAACATCATGAAGCAATTGAATATATTCCATGCGTCTACCTCGCAAAAAATCCATCAAATAACTTCCAGCTTTTCTTCTTTTTACAGTGTAAGATATATTTCTCCATGTTAAACAAAGATTTCGTGCTGAACATACAGCAATCTCATTGACACTTTCTCGTGGCTGTGGCTTCATCATGAATTAATCAACCAGCACTGGAAATATTATATCACCAGAATGAAGATTAGCAGAATAATGAGAATCTATATGCATCCGTATGTTGATGAATATAGATGTGACTGTAACTGCATTTATTTGTCGCTGTATATTAATTACTCTTCGATAAATCATTAATGCCAACTGGAGATTATATAAAGCTGCATTGTTCAATTTTTATTGAATAATTATTGTGAAAAAAAAATCAAATGTCCCATAAAACGATGATGAAAGCTGCTGTTAAATTACAAGAAAAGAAATAAAATTCAAATAAATATAAAATCAATTTTTTTCATTTGCACAAATGTAAAAAATATTCATGAACCACTTACTTGGATTGAATCATAGAATTACATGAGACTTTAACTCTACGTTCACTTAATTGGAAGGAATAAAAAAAATTCTGATGCTGAATCAGATTATAATTATTGAAATAAATTACGAAAAATTCCTTATGATATTAATGAAATACTGGACAATAACGAATGATTAGATTTATTCTGGATTTATTTTTTTTCAATCACTTGAAGAATTTTAATTTTAGAAATGTCCCAGGTGGCTTTAGAAATTTGATAATGTATATTAGCGAGTGTTATATTGATGTAAGGAGGAAGAAAAGTATACTTATTGGTTTGCGAATTTAGCTGTAATGAATCAGAGAATATACAAAGTGAAATATGAAATAAAAAGATGTCGAGGTGAAGACAAGAGAGAGGAAGACCACTAACTCCGACCGATTCGGTTACGTTAGGGTGACTGGACTATATTACCAAGTAAAGCGGTTTTAGAAGGGAAGAGACATGGAAGTGTATTGCAACTTTACATGTACAACATACAACAACATGCATTGCAGATATTCATCATAATATACAATATAATTATGAATTAAACATTCAATTCGTATTGCAAATATATATTGAATGTGTATTTGGAAATAATACACTTATATATGCATTTGGGAATAATTTATGAATTTATAATCAACCATTCAAAACTTATTCATTGGTATATATAGTCAGATTGATTTCAATATGTAAAATAAAATAAAGGCTTTGAATCTATGCTTTGTTATACTATTTAGAAAATATAAAATTGCCGGTTTTTCAATGTTAAAATCCAGCGCTGCTATAGTTTAATATTGGGTCATAATGGTGCGTGTACATTTAGTCGATGCTAAACCTAACCTAAAAATTTAGATAGTTTGGATTTTATTAACTTGCAGTCATATGAATGTTCACTTCTAAACTGCGTATTTTAAATACGTATGAACAATATTATTATCAAAAAGAATATTTAACAGTGAATTCGTAACCAAAATATATTTTTATAAATTTTTTAACATATTAATGCATATATATATATATATCAATAGACATATGAACATAAGTATCAGAGACAAATTAATATGTAGGACAACATATAAAAAATAGTTCCACATAACAAATGACTACTACTAAAAGTTGCATGTATTGTAATTATAGATATTTATTTTAAATAAAGAAACCAATCGACCAATTGAATAACTATATAAAAGTAATATTTATTTATTTTATTTTTTAATGTACTTCAGACTTGATCATAAAGATATGTTTTGTTATTGTTGTGGCTATATTTGTATTATTTATTTCAGGATATTAATCATGAAGAAAAAATTACCCAGGACACAGAATTGGACTCTACAAGAGAAAATTGGACTTTTTAATCATTTGAAAAATCGTGTCCATATAATTGAGAATAGAGATCCTGCGCCAGATGTTTTAGATTTGAAAAATCGCACTTGGGAGGACATTCATAGAGAATTAAAACAAAAAAGAATATGTTTCAGAGGAATTATTAGATTAAAAGAAGCTTGGTCAAGAATGAAAAATCATTCGAAATTAGAGTTGAATACATTTGGTCAAATGGTTTGTATATTATATACAAAATTTATCAAAATTATATTATTAATAAAATGTTTATTTGTTGAAAGGTGGATGAATTTGGGATTGACGAAGCATTTAAGTGGCGTCCATCACCTCTTTCAGTAGAAGTAAAACGTCTTTTATTAACAGTAAAACCACAACAGACAGGCTCTGTAAAAATAAAAAAAGAAGTAGATTCATCGTCGTACTTAATACAAATTTTGGATAATCATAGTACACCATTTCCATTGGATGTAAATTCATGTCAAACAAAAGAAATAGATCCACTCAGTAATATTAAAGTTGAAGATTTTCCGCCTGGGAATTCTTTCATTGAACCAACAACGACAATTTATTTAACGGAGAATCCAAAATCATTTAATAATGACGAATCAATTGAAAATACAAATAAAAGAAAACGACTTACTGAGCTTGAGGAATTTCAAGAAGACAATAATGAGGAAATTGTATCATTTGCAGAAATTGAATATACAAAAGATGATAATAAAGTGCAACAACCATGGTCGTATGATGCATTAAATGAAGAGCATAAAATAAGATTACAATTGCTCAGTATTGAATTAGAAAAAGCCGAGTTGCAAAAAAAAACAGCATTAAATGAACTGAAAACATCAGAAATTAAATTAAGATTTGCCGAAGCTCAAGCAAATAATTATCACAGGTACGTTCTATTTGTTTTTTAAACATATTCAAATTACGCGGTCACATTAGTAAATTAGAAAATGGCGGAGTAGTGAGAGCGCCATTAGTGGATTGAATGAGAAACTACAATGACTTTACATCACAGCTGATTGAAATCCTGCAAATTCGTGAAAATCAGATCGCACATTATTCTTCGACATTTACGTACTTATTTCGATTAAAAATGAATCGTGCAGCTTTTATATGTAGTCGTTCAATGGCGTCATTGAGGTAGGAATTTATATTAATCTATTACTCACACAAGTTAAAAAAAATTTTAAAGTCTTTTTTCATAAGGAAAAAATTCATTATGGCCTTTTTAAATCTCTGCGCAATAGCCGGCTAGACACCAACTTTATCCTTATTTATTTCATCGACAATCAGATTAAGTTAGGACTTTATGTCACAATAAACAAATTGCGATTGAAAAAAAAGAGGAAGTGCAAATCACGAGTCGATTGAATAACGTAGAGAATAAAATTTAATTGAAGTGAATTAAGGTTAAGTTCCACACTAAATTCGTCGTAAACGTGAAAAGATTCACGGGACAATTATGTAACATTTATGACATATTTCTGAAAATTTCGTAATTTTTTTAATAATGATAATTTTTTCTTTATGTTTACAGCAAAGTTCGAATGAGTGGAGAACGTGGATCTGGTGCTGGACAAGGTGGTGGTGGTGGAGGTGCTATTCGTAGTGCCGGAGGATCTTTTGGAAAAATGGAAGCTGCTCATGAAGATCAATATTTTTATAATCAGGTAGAAAATAAAATATTTTAGATGTATGATAAACTCAACGACAATTATTAAATCATTTTTATTATTTTTAGCAAAAAGAACAACTGAAAAAAATGCGTGAAGAATTAACTGACGAGATTTCATTTCATGAGGAGCAAATTAAACGCCATGAAGAAGCAATTAATCGTCACAAAAAAAGAATTGGCGATATGGACAAGTAAAAGACGATTAAACTCTTGTGAATGAGTTTTTAAAAAATTTGATATAACATTTAAGATGAAATAGTGTGTCTATTTAGCATCATATGCATAAATTTCCTCATTTTTTTTTGTCCTTTTTTCATTCTTAACAAATTACTAAAAATGTTATTATTATAATACATATAAATGTAAGAAATAAATTCTGCTTTCAATAGTAATATTTATGTATTTTGTTCTGTCTTTTGTTTTTTTCATTAATGTGTCCAAATTACCGTCAAATTTTATAAATATTATCTCTTTATTAAACTCGAATAAAATTCAAAATTGACAAATTCATTTCAATTACGATAATGGTCGAAATTTAAAAGTAATGTCACGAAAATCAATTATAAATTGTATCTATAAAAATAGGTAGGTTAAATGAATTAAATTATTAAATTTATAATTTACACATCAAATATCAAACTCTGTATTTCGCAGTGTACGATATCTGTGTAATGGAAATATTGAAGGGAGTTCTAATAAGTTTTTTGAGAAAAATGTGGCTTATGAGAGCGAATATTACTACCGACAGGTGAGAGAATAAATAAAATCAATCAAATTATATTCTTCTTATCATAACCTGAACAAAATTTATTCATATATTCCAACAGGATAAAGAATTATTAAAATTATTGAAGCAAAAAACTGAAGAGGAAATAAAAATAATGCAAAATAAAGTTCGGACAATGGAGCAAAAAATTACAGAATATAATCGTGACATTAATGAAACAATACGATTTTTGGATAACCTCAAAAAAGAAAACAAAATAACCTGCAAATAAATCTAATCTCTTATCTAAAAAATAAAACATGATAATAATTTAAACATCATTAAAATACATAATACTTTCCAAATTAAAAATCCTTTCAAATAAAAGAATTCATTACGCGCTCAAAGAGTGTCGCCACTGTTGACAAAATGGCGGCGAGCGTACGAGAAATGCAAGCCAACGATTATCACGCCCTCCAGTGTCTCTCGATTCATCGATCAGTGTGGTGTGTTTTGCGTTGTTGCTCCATCGTGGGAGTTTTTTTGGTGATAAATTAATCCGACGTTGAACGTTGGCGTTTTTACATTCAAAAATAATTTTTTTAATTTATACAATAAAGTAGTGTCGTTAGACAGGGCTCTTACGAGAGCCCCGTGTGCCTGTGGACGTTGAGGAATTTTTTTTTTTTTTAACACAATGCATCCGAGGATATACTGGATTGTTGCGTGCGCGGCCGTCATCTTCGTTAGATGCAATGCTGCCGCCGTAAATGAGGTGAGTGCAATCTCCACTAAAAGTCTAAGAGAGATAGACAAATGTGCATATATATATATATCTATAACACATGCACATTGTACACCGCCTCTGTCAACTGACTGCTCATCCGCAACGCCTTGTATAGTCTCGTGTCAAAGAGAAAAAAAAAA
>JAQQBR010000003.1:8623158-8639846 GCA_030347285.1 Microctonus hyperodae | reverse complement strand
TGTAATGATTTTGTGTTTGTTTGATTGATTATTAATGTTATGTATGTTTGTGTTTTAGCTGTTATTGGTGGTGCAGTTGTTGGTCTTTTATGCGCTATTCTTGTAGTAATGTTTATTGTCTATAGAATGCGCAAAAAAGATGAGGGCTCATATGCATTAGATGAGCCAAGAAGATCGCCAGCAGCAGCGGCATATCCAAAAGCTGGTGCACCACATCATAATCGTGAATTTTATGCTTGAAGAGATTTTTTACTCCAAGCACAAATTGCATTAATTGACCGTGATTGATGTTAAGTATAAAGCGAACAAAAAAAATAATAACAAAAACAAAATATTAAAGGGCAGATATGAAAACGAAATACAAGAATTATATCAATCATTGCAGATGGAATTAAATTGTTGGACGTCATTGTTGACAGTCTTGAGAAAAATTAAAAAAAAAACAGTGACATTAGTTACAGCTGGTGAAGTTGGCACTTCAATAATCACTTGAATGATTGAATGAACGAGAAGAGAAAAATATTTTTTTTTTCTATTTTTATTTTTACATGAACTTCCAACATTTTTATTTCAATTGCAGAGAAAATATACGTATTAGAATTAAGTATGTTCGTTTTCTATTTTGCTCTTTACATAACACACAAATTAAAATTAGAAAGAATAATCGATCCCATATTTTTTTTGCCCCTTTTCGTATGATTTCTAATGGAAAAATCTCGTTCACTCCATTCAGTGTGTTTGTGTATGTATGTGTGTGTGTGTGTGAATATGAGAGAGTGTAAATGCGTTTAGGGTCAACGTTGTCGTAATTATCGTGATTATGAAACACAAAGATGAAATAATAATAAATTCCAAATGCATTTATAGTGAGTGCATGAACGAATGATACGTAAAAAGAAAGGAAATATTGTGTGCATGTATATAAAAAAAAAAAAATTGGACTGAGAGGAGTTAATTGCGTACTATTTACCCTTTTTTTACTTTCTACGTAGCGACTGCGAGAAAGCGGGAGAGGGAAGGAGTGAGAGAGGATAATGATAAATAAATAATATCAAAGGAGGTTATAATTCTTCCCATTTATTTAGGCACATTTTGTTTATTTTAATTTTTCGCATATTTTTATATGTTCACTTCCTTTCGTTTAAATTTACCATTTACTTTTTTTTCGTTCGATAAAATGTGTAATTGCAGAAAGGAAATGAATAGCACGAATACATACTAACAAAATATTTCTCACTCTGCGCCCGATTGCATGTGAAAAATAGATTTTTTTATTTATGGAAACAGGGAAGAAATAAAATTATTCCTAACAGCGTTAACAATTTATTAATCGACAATTATTATTGTAATAAAATGAAAATAATTTCATTGTAAATTATATATTTAAAAATAATTTTTTTTTCAGAATAGGGTGAAAGAAGTAATTTTATTTTTATTCTTCTCCCGCTGAAAATTAAAATGAGAAAAATCAATTTGCGCACATAAGTCTTTAATAGACTGAAACACACGTTTGCCATATACGATTAGGAAGCAAAGTAATTGCATATTATAAAAGCATAAAAAAAAATAAATTTGTAACTTAAATGATAATACGATACATTCAAGCCGGAGTTTATGTTTCCATATATGTATTTATTATTCGATTCAATGCAGTAATTATTTATTCTATATCGTATCCATGTACAGGTACGTTTTTTTTTCTATGAAATATTTTTTTAATATTTTTTAATTTTTCTTTTACTGCATTAAATATTGATTGTCCTCATGATGTAGTGTGTATGAATGTATGTTTATTTGCAATCATCCATGATAATTTGTGACCTTACTTTTCAACCATTGAATTTTTTTATGATCCGGCCAAACAAGCGAGCGAAAAGTAAGGTGAAAAACACAAAAAAAAAATTGGATCAATTTAATTTTGTGTATGAAAATAGAGGAAATGCGTCCACTATTGGCATTTTACTTTTCTCAACTTTGTAACTAAGTATTGGTAGGAATTTAATAATTAATCGTTAATTCTATGGATATTTGTAAATTCGTCACGTTTTTTCTTACAATTGTATCGATACGTCGATTTATCGAGAGACAAAAAAATATATATATATATTAAATTAAATATATATAAAAATGGATGAAAATATAAATTGTAATGATGAAAGAAAACACACACATATATACACACGGCAGTGTAGGGATCGCGTATTTGATGAAGTGATAATGTATGACAGCTGTTGAATGAGAAAATTGAAAGAAAAAAAAGATGAAGAGAAAAAAAGTGCAGAAAAAATCAACGCCGTTACTGCCATATTATAATAAAGAAAAATGAATTTTTCTCAGTGAAAAATATTCCACAAGTTCGCCTTTTAAACATATTTACTCTGAATATAATTGCCCATGTTATCCCAGAGTCATTGAATCAACTTTTGAATTATTTTTCAGTTCTTAATTGACAAAAATGATTATAATAATTGGCCGCTTTGTTGTTTCGATTGATTTTTTTTTTAAATAATAATTGAATTATTCACGTGGAATATTTCTATATTAATTCGTTTAGATCGCGTGAATATGATTTATTTTTTGTTTTTGTTACATTCCAACGCAGATTTAAATGCATTGTTGTCTTGCGTTTGGTTATTTTTTCCTCGTCTTTTTCATTGTTATAATTTTCTGTCAATTGTAATTGTGTTTTTGAATTATTGCGTGGTGAAGAAAAAAAAAATTTTGTTCTGCATGAATTTATTTATTGAATTAATTAATCAATTGAAATAAGTTTTTTGAGTTTTGTTCATAAAACCTAAATCTAAATTAATAAAAAAGAAATAATACAAAACATGACTTTAATTTTATTCAATTTTTAACTAGCAAATTTTCTAACTCAACTTTGTTATAGATAGTAAGTAATTTGTCCACGTGAATTTTTCATTTAATTTTTTTATTGAAATTAAAAATAAACATGAATCAGTGGAATGTGTGTTTATTATAATATTTCTTAAAACTGATTCATAAATTCATACAATATAAAATCCAAATGAAAAAAAAAAGAAAAGTAAAATCTCTCGGCTTGTTTTGTGTACTAGTTCGAGCTACTTGAATAAACAATATAAGAGAACAATGCAATTTTTGCGGCTCATTAAATACTTGAGAGAAGTTAACAAAGAACGTTGAAGATGAAAAATAAATATGACAAGAAAAAATAAAAAAAAGAAAAACAAAATTCAACTATCTACTTTTTAAGCAGAAAGAAAAAACAGAAAATAAATTTAAAAAAAAAATAATAATTGTAATGAAATAATATTTTATAAGAGGGTGTATTCAATAATATACTTATATAGCAATGAAGGAAAAAAAAGAAAGAAATTAATTCAAGCAGTGAGGTCTAAAATAATTAGAAGATGGAAAATAGACCAAAATGAACGAATGAAATAATTTCGAAATTAAAAGAAATGATGAAATAAAAAAAAAATTAAATACCAATAATATTTAATAATAGTGTTAAATTATAATGATTAATTCTTTTTTATATAATACATACATATAAAAATGGAATTAATCAAATTCGATCCTTGTAATAACAATGTATCTACATATATGTGTATATATTTATATCAATTGCACGTCAACACACAAAAATACGTATATACATGTATATGTACTTATAATAATAATTCAACGTGATTTATTAATATTTCGTTGCATTATTAATTTATTTTTTTTTGTTTCTTTTTATTATAACAAAATACTCTTGTCACATTTAGTATGAGATTTTATTGGAACCATGACTATTAAATTAATATTTATATTAAATTTTCCAATTTATTGCAAACGTACAATATTATAAATAAACATATTATATTATTATTTTCTTTTCTTTACAAGAAAATGAAAAATATTTGCAGCTTTTATGCGTGCATGTCCGCGCATTGTACGGTAATGAGAAAAAAAAATAATACGTTATTCTTAATTGATTAACAGAAAAGAAAATTAAATTAATAATAATTGCACTATAATTAGTATGAATAACATTTATTGTATGTGGTCGCTCCTATTCTGTAAATAAACACTGTACTGTATAAAAAAAAACAAATATGTCTTTACAGACTTTAAAAACATATTCATAGTAATATCGTATTTAAAATTTTTTATATTTATTTATAGGTAATTAATTACTTATAATATTTTTTTGTTTTATGTCAACAATTTATTTATTTTTTTTTGCAGACGTGCGTACAAAATTTTCATTATACTCACTTCATTAAATGCTTTTAATAGAAATTTTAATTACTATTTCTCAAATTGAACATTAAAATAAAAATCTGTGACCCTATTATTAAATAAAAATAATTGGTCCTTGATTAATATCAATGAACGAAGGCACTTTAATACTCTGAATTTCACTTGAACGATTAAAAAAATTTTCTTATATTTATAAATATTTAGATAGAGTATATAATAAATGTGCCGTTATTTATAATCAGTATTTAAACAAAATAACAGTGATAAAGCTCTAACAATTTGGCACCAATAAAATTCATGTGCACCCCCGTTAAATAAATCAATTATAATTTATAAATTGCTTTTAAGTAATGGTTTTAAATACAAATGAAATGATTTATTGACGCTTTCTTGATTCAACGGGCTCTTCATGGCTTCACCAAATAATCTCTCATAAACATTTCCATCATAAGCTCCAAGTGCTGATCCAAGAATTTCATCTCTAATATCAAATGCATCAACCAAACCAACAGCATTGGGTCGTATTAGTTCTAAAAGATCTTCAAGACGTTTTTGAATGATTTGTACGTCATTGGATTTCATGCAAGAAAATCTTAAAAAATCACCAACACGTTGTAATACCCAATAAACCGCATACAATTCACATAATTGTTCCAATACTTGATGTAATTCTTTGGATACTGTTGTCAAACTTTTAACCCATTCGACAAATCGTAGAACTAAAAATGCACGACAATGTGCTTCGGCTGCTTGTATTAATTCAATACTCGTATGATTCCATGCATCTTCAGAATTTTCACCTGCACGAATTCGTTTATCAATATTTTCTGTTGCCAAACGTATTTTACCAGCAGCAACTGCTTGATGTGCAACAACAATACACGTTAATGTATTTTTCCATGATCTTTGTTTGCCGCCATTCTTTAATATTGACAAATATTTTACAGTTGGTGTTAGAGGATTACCATCAAGTGCTTTTTTACATGCTTTAACGAGGAAACGTGCAGTTTGCAATAATAAAACTGTATTTTCGCCTTCATATGTGCACGCTGCCGTTACTAAACCATATGTAGCTGGTAAATTACTCGCATCCATGTAACCATGACCACCGCAAGCAAGACGCAATTGTTCAATTCCTGTTGCTGCGTCTGAGGCAGCAAGGGCTTTCAAGCAGCACGTAAGTGCATGCAACTATAATTAGAATAGAAATTAAATTATTGTATATCGAATAGAATATTAATATGAATTTGTCATTTAAGTATATGAAAATTACCTCGGGCAGTCTCTCTAATTCTCCCTGATGTAATTCAGCTGATACATTATTATACATCTCCCAAACCCAATTAGCTGAGAGTGTGAATGAATAACATGCTGCTAAATTTGGAAACATTTTATATTGTTGAGTAACAAAGTCCATAATTTGACACTCTGGTTTACTGTAAAATAAATTAAATAAATTATCATGATTAATCTACAGAAATTACATGATATATTATTTTTTTAATTTTACTTTGGATTTATTTGACTTTGTCGTCTGACAGCACTATAACGAATAACAATGGTAACTGCTTTTGATAGATATCTCGCTAAATCGTGCACCAATAGAGCTCGCACAAACATCATTGTGCCATAAGTTAGCTTGTCCGTAGTTGGTTTTATATAAGTTCCGTCTTCTAATACTTGAGAATTTTTCATTAACATATTTGATAGGGGTATTCTCACATTGTCAAAACCAAGGAAACCATTATTCGATCCATTCATTCCTAATTTAGTTCCTATTTCACCGATTTTTATTCCTGAAACAATTTCCATTTTATATACATACTCAATCGTAAAATAAAATATTTTTTACCTGGCATTGGTTCATGACTTTCTTCATCTCTCAATTGGACAATAAACGGATGGATCCCACGACAAATACCCTGTGTATATAATTGTGCCACAACTATTGCATAATTTGCAGTGTGACCCACTAGAAAATAATACATAACCACATTAATAAATAAAAAAAAATGAGAATAATTTTTTTTATTTTAATTTATAAACATTTTATTGATTATATTATTTATTCATACTGACATCCACCAGGCCACCATTTATACGATGTTCTCGTTGGACTATTGAGTATAAATTCTTTCGTTTTAGGGTCATAAGTTGCAGTAGTTTCAAGTCCTCTGATAAATGTCCCATGTCCGAGCTCTGTCTGTGCATAAGTACCAATTATATTACATGTCCATGCACGATTGATCCAATATCCCTGCTGCTCAATTGTTCCTTGGCCCATAATTGTTGGCACAAACATTACATAGTGCAACGTCAATGGATTTCCATCTCTTAGCAAGGCAGATCCCAACATTCCTCCCAAAACTTGTCTGTAATATAATTGAATTCATTATTGTAATATAAATTTCTTGATAAATAAATAACTTTTAATTTTGTATTGTTATTTTATACTCACGAATACAAATCAACGTCTCCTTTTCCCATTTCTTGTAATTGTTTAATTTTTTGTAGTAAAATACATCCTTTTCTAATTGCATCTTCATAAACTTCTTTATGACTTTTATATCCTGCTGGTATGTCATCAGAAAGTCGTGGATCATTCAAAAAATAATCCTCTGACAAATCGAAAAGAAAAAATTAATAAAATAATATCAGATTAGAATTTTATTCATATCATTTATATATGTATGGATAAAGCCAGACTTTGAACATCAAGAATGTTGCAAAACCAGTTTCTTCGCAATTATAAACCCAATTATAAAAAAACACAAAATAAAAAACATCAAAGTGAACATTGCACAGTTATAAAATCTCTGATGTGAGCTGTTTTTTTTTATTTACTATTTCATTACGCAATCGAGTAATGATTAAGTCGTCATTGACATTATTAATACAATTTAATTCCCTCAAATTTCAAATCAAATAGAACATGAAAAAAAAAATAGATGTTAATCAAATTTTATAATATATAAAATAAATTAAAAAAGAAATTTGCTTGTAAAAATGAATGAATGTATTCATTTATTCATAATTTATCAATTAGTCTGTAAATTAAATAATAAATAAAATTGATATACATTTATATATAAAATATTCATCAATATATAATAATCATTGTTGACCTTTGATTAATACATATGTACATAAATGTATAAAATTTTAAATTTATTCGTGTTTTATCGCAAATATATTATTTTCAGTAAAAATAATATATTTTACTGTTTAATGTTTGTATCATGGATATTTAATCACAATACATATAATTATCATTTCATTTAAATTGTAAAATTTAAATATTTTAATTATTAATAAATGATTTTTATACCTCTTTCACGACGTATTGCAGTTTTTTCAGGACTACCATCAAGTAAATTTGTCAATTCTGTTGGATTAAATGTACATTTGTCGCGTTCACGTTGTAAATCTTTATTGACATTAATTGCTTTTGTTCGTGACAAAGTCATGACTATTATAAATGTTTTATCGATATAATTGATAAATGAACGAATGATAATAAATTGAGTTGATATTTTTATATCACTAAAATATCACATAAATAATATGAATTTAAAAGATCATTTGCGCTTTCACTTCTCCCTCGAATTTAGAAATTGTAACTTTCCAATTCGCTTTATTATTGTAGAAACTATTGATACAGAGTAACCGCAAGTGTTACCTCTGACGAATAAACTCTCACTGCGTCTCATTTTTCTAGTGATTGTGAATTGACGTCGTCAATCAGTAGTGTAGTGTGTTCATGTATATTTTTTTCTGTTTTTTTATGCCATTTGTGTGTCATTGACAGTAGAGACATCTGTTCCGTTATTTCAAAGCTCGCGAAATATTATATATGTAGTTTGCAATAATTATTTTAGTGAATTAAGAAAATTAATAAGATTTTAAAAATTTTTAATAGCTTTATATCAAAATTATTATTTAAAGGGGAAGTTTATTTTATATTTCGAAAAGAAGATATGAAGCTGGTGGATAAATTAACAGTAAAAATATTTATATAAATGATATATGATTAGTAGATTTTATTTTTTCGCACATGAATTTTAAATACCGCGCGCATACGATGCCATTTTTTTTTTCAACATCTACTGCCATCTTTGAATTTTCCATCAGCGGAGAATTGGTCAAATTAATGCTTGAATAGTGATTTAATAATGTTTAAGTTTTGAATTTGACTAGTATCGAGATTTGGGAAAGCATAACACAGCATTGGGATGATGAACTTGAATCTGTGTTATTTGTTAAATATTTTTATAAAATAAAAAAAGAATATATTGAGTGATTCAATACTTGGAGAAAATTTAAGGTAAGGTTATACGCATTGTATTATATTTTTAGAATAAATTAAATATGTTATGATTCATCGGAAAAATAATCATTTTTACTGTCGAAATCAGTACAGACATAACCTCAAATGATGAAAAAATATTAAGTTTCATATGACACAATAAATTAAATTTAAAATAAAATTTACTACTCATTTTCCTAGTGGGAGAACTGAGCTTTGATACAGTTACAATGGACGACAAGGTATTCAATGTAATATTCACGTCGTTGGATATAGATTAACGTTTTTTTTTTTTTTTCGATGTCCTGGTTTATGTTGCAATTATTTCCAACTAATTCATCTGCTATCATTTGCTCAATATCGATGGTGTAGTTTCAACCCAATGAATAACTTGTAAGAAATTATTTGAAGATTTTTCTTAAATTTTAGTATGATTTTTAGTTATTTTTAGGTTATGATGATGCAACCACCTTTCACCTTTTTATTAGCTGCATGTGCTAATTATCAATCAATAGATGCTACAGCTTATGCCAATTACTTTTTTTAATAATTATTTAAATGTTTTTTTTTTTGTAGAAATAAAAGTTATAGAGAATTTTTATGTTATATTTAGAGTAATTACAATATATTTTTTTTCTTTTTCAGATAAATCAAGGAACCACACCTAAAATAACACGTGCAGGAGCACGACATCTTCGTCGAAAACGTTTGACAATAGCACGAAAAACTGCAGAATCAAATTCGAGCAGTGAAATAAATGCAATAAATAAAGCTGAAATTCTAGAAAATAATTCTGCGAAGGTTAACGGAATTGATTGTGGAATAACAAAATCAAAAGCTCGTCGATTGAAGAAGAAAAATAAAATAATACTCACAGATAGTGATATATTTAATTCACAATTAATATTAGATAATAAATCAGTAACACAGACTTCATTGTTGAGCAATGAATATAAAGATGTCATAAGCCATAATGCAGTTTTACTGAGTCACGTTGCATTAAATCCAAACAATACAAACACTGACAAAGATTCTCAACAATTACCTAGAAACGAATTGAAAATGAATAGCGAAACAAAAACTCGGGAGCAAATAAAAGCCGAGAGAGAAGCGAAGAAAGCTTTGAAATCGGCTATGAAATCTAAGAACAAAAATATTAAACAAAAGTCGGATACTTTATTAGTTGAAGAAACGGTATTAGCTAATTCAACATTAGAAAAATTCAATGAAAATGATGCAGAGGTAGAGTCATTAACGAATGCAGTAACGGAATTATCGGTAATAAATTCGAAAAAACAATCTTCCGATTTAACAGTAAATGAAAAAAAAAGCAAGGCTGAATTGAAAGCAGAACGAAGATTGAAACAAGAAACTCAACGTGCTGCAAAGAAAGAACAAGGAGAGAAAAAAAATAAGAAAGTAAAAACATCAAAATCACCTTCATCACAAACGTCATTGTCAAACGTTGAAGAACTATCAAATAAAGATGAAGAGAAAAAAATCGTGCCAAAAGAAAATTGTCATGAAGTTCGGTTTTTCAAACATTTATATCACGAACGTGCACAAGCGCGCATGAATCTTTTAGCTGTTGATTCAAATATTCATCCAGCAATTATTCGATTGGGTGTTCAATATGCAAATGAAATAGTTATTGGTAGTAATTCAAGATGTATCGCTTTATTATCAGCTATTAAACAACTTGTCGCAGATTTTGAACGTCCTGCACATGCTGATTTTAATCGAGGATTTCAAGCATGCTTGCAGAAATCATCATCATATTTGAATCAATGTAGACCAATGGCAGTGTCAATGCACAATGCTTTGAAACATTTAACCTGGCAAGCAAATCAATTTCCATCAACAATATCGGATGAAGAGGTAATTGAAAATAATTTCAACACATCGAATTTAATATAATATTTTATTAATTCTAATACTGTTCTTTACAGGCGAAATCTACATTGAGCAAAGCGATTGATGTTTATATACAAGAACAAATTATTCTTGCAAGTGAAATGATATCTATGAAAATTCGAACGAAAATATCCAATGGCGATGTAATTCTCACTTATGGATTGTAAGTACATTTTTATTGATCATCAATATAAATAATTAATGAATTATAATGTTGAGAAAAATTAATTTCGTTTCATCTTCTCGGCAGTTCTTCGCTCATTGAAAAAATTCTCTGTGATGCCCACGATGCTGGACATCAATTCCGAGTGGTTGTAGTTGATGGTAGACCGTGGTTTGAAGGCAAAGAACTTCTTCGACGACTTGCAAATCATGGCATTGAATGTTCTTATATATTAATTAATGCTTTGAACTTCATGATGCCTGAAGTAAATATATTTAACATTTATTTTTATACGTCTTCATTTCCGTTCTAAGTTTCAATACATTAACATTATAATTGTTTTATTTTTTAGGTTAATAAAGTATTCCTCGGAGCGCATGCTATACTAGCTAATGGTGCAGTAATGGCTCGTGCTGGAACAGCTCAAGTTGCTTTAATGGCTAAAGCATTTAATGTACCTGTTTTAGTACCATGTGAAATGCACAAAAGTAGTGAACGTGTACAAACAGATTCAATTGTTTACAATGAGATTGATGATCCTGATAAATTGGTACAAAATTTCAATGGTAATATGAAAAAAAGTCCATTGATCAATTGGCGAATGAAAAAATCGTTAAATTTATTGAATATAAAATATGATGTTACACCAGCTAGTCTTGTAAGTGGTGTCGTAACTGAATTGGCTATTTTACCATGCAGCAGTGTACCCGTAATTTTACGTATCAAGCCTTCTGAATTTTAAGCACAAATATAAAATATTAAATTAAACAAGCTTTCAACAAATATGCTGCGTTCGTTTTGTGTCATAAATAATTTTTTTTATAATCATTTTTGCTTCCTTATTATTTTAGTATTCCTTTTTAATTAATAAATTCAATTGGTGATTTTATTTTATTTTTAGTTTTAAAATTCTCCGTTAGGTTGCGTCAATTTCCTTCCTGCTGTAAAGTGTATCTTCTATAATATCATACATACAACAAACATAACCTCTCTTTCGACTCTCTTGTGCGCTTGCGCTGCTCTTCTCACATTGGAAATCAGCTGATGACGTAACAGTCGACTAGCGCACGTATACCAAAAAAAAAAGAAAAAGAACCAACATATGTATGTATTAGGATAAAGAGAGAAAGAATAAAATAGTGACGTTGAGAGAGAGAGTGAGGAAAAGTGTAAGAAGTATGGCGTAGGTTATTCATGGCCTGTTTTTTTTAGCTATCCAACATTCAAGTGTATATTGTACTAGCACATTTTTTCTTGTGTCGCAACGACAATTTGATATATATGTTCGATGATTAAAAAATACATAACGAGTCAAATGATGATATAAAAGTGTAATTAAACGACACGTCCTCATTATTAATTTTGTTATTTCATATGTCTATGTACGAAAAAGCGCGATAGTGAAACGAGAAACGACGATATAAAACGAAGAGGTGGTAGAGAAGGAGAGGCGGACAATTTTATCTATATATGTATTTGTTTCATTGAGAAGGAGAGGAATAAATTTTAAACAGAAGAATAAATATATTATCAAAATGAGTGTGGATGCATATGGACCAAGCAGCCAAACTCTAACTTTTTTGGATACAGAGGAAGCAGATTTAATTGGTGCAGATACACAAGGCAGCGAATTTGACTTTACAGATTTTACTTTGCCATCGCCAAGTCAGACACAGGCGTCACAGCATGATATCGCACAGAGTCAACCCGTTCAAGTATGTTTTATAAATTAATTAATGATATTCATTGAATTAATTATATTTCTATTAGTATTATCATTGTGGATACAAAAAATCTCATGGCAAATATGCTCTGTGCCCACGCGGTTCATACATAACCTCACTTTTATTATCTGAATAATAGTTTTGTAATTATTCAAATGTATTATTCATATTTATACATTGTAATTTTTTTCTTTATTGTGAATAATTGTCTTTTATTATTGTTAAACTTAACATTAATACTATTGATATTAATACTAGAAATATTTTATCATGTGACCTTGAAAATTTTATGCTTGATTTGCAACAGTAATTTTATCTCAAGTCTTTGTCATCATTTACTATTAATTATCGCGATGATTTATAATGTAAAGAGATTTATTTATGATTATTTGGATTATTTTAGATTAATGGAACAAATGGTAGTTCAGCGTTGGAGCTTAAAATATCTGGTGCAGCCCAAAATCTTGCTGAATTGCAATTTGAAGAGGAGGAAGAAGAAGCTTATTACAATCGGGATTTGCCCGAACATGCTTGTAAATATTGTGGGATACATGAGGCATCATGTGTTGTCATGTGCAATATCTGCAGGAAATGGTTTTGTAATGGACGAGGTAATACTTCTGGATCGCATATTATCAATCATTTAGTTCGTGCCAAGCATAAGGAAGTTACATTACACAGGTAAGTGATTTAATTCATTATATTGTCGGTTATATAATGATTGATATTTAATTAATTTGGTTTGTTAATTTTTATTAGGGATGGACCATTGGGTGAAACTGTACTTGAATGTTATTCGTGTGCTGTGAGGAATGTCTTTGTTCTTGGATTTATTCCAGCCAAAGCTGATTCAGTTGTGGTATTGCTTTGTAGACAGCCATGTGCTGCACAAAGTTCATTGAAAGATATGAACTGGTAAAATTATAACGATTATATATATTAGTATAATTTATTACATTAGATAATGTATTTTATTTTATTACTAATAAAGGGATCAAGAGCAATGGAAGCCGCTGATTGAAGATCGAAGTTTTCTCGCATGGCTGGTTAAAATTCCCTCAGAGCAGGAACAATTACGCGCTCGACAAATATCTGCTCAACAAATAAATAAACTTGAGGAATTGTGGCGCGATAATGTTGATGCAACATTTCAAGATTTAGAAAAGCCTGGAGTTGATGAGGAACCGCAACAAGTTTTACTTCGTTATGAGGATGGCTATCAGTATCAAAATATATTTGGCCCATTAGTAAAACTCGAGGCGGACTATGATAAACGTTTGAAAGAGTCACAGACCCAGGAGAATATTGAAGTGCGTTGGGATGTTGGATTAAATAAGAAAACAATTGCTTATTTTATGCTTGCCAAAACTGATGGTGATATGAAATTAATGCATGGAGATGAATTAAGATTGCGTTATCTCGGCGAGTTGCATAAACCATGGTCTGGCATTGGTCATGTTATTAAAATTCCGGATAATTATGGCGAAGAAGTGGGAATTGAATTGAAAAATAATTCGGGTGCACCCACCGAGTGTATCAGCAATTTTGTTGTTGATTTTATTTGGAAGAGTACGAGCTTTGATCGTATGCAATTGGCACTAAGAAAATTTGCTGTTGATGATAGTTCAGTATCAGCTTATATTTATCATCGGCTATTGGGTCACGAAGTTGAAGAAGTATTGTTCCGTTGTCATCTTCCAAAGCATTTTAGTGCACCGAATTTGCCCGATCTCAATCGTTCTCAAGTCTATGCAGTAAAGCACGCTGTACAACGACCATTGTCATTAATTCAAGGTCCACCGGGTACTGGAAAAACCGTCACAAGTGCAACAATTGTCTATCAATTAGTAAAGCAAAATGGCGGTCCAGTTTTAGTCTGTGCACCATCTAATACAGCGGTTGATCAATTAACTGAAAAAATCCACAAGTCAAATTTAAAAGTTGTACGTTTATGTGCAAAGTCACGTGAAGCAATTGATTCACCCGTGAGTTTTCTTGCTCTTCACAATCAAATTAAAAATATGGAAACAAATACGGAATTACAAAAATTACAACAGTTAAAAGATGAAACTGGTGAATTGTCATCTGCTGATGAAAAACGTTATAGATTATTGAAAAAAGCTGCAGAAAAAGAATTATTGGAAGCGGCGGACGTTATTTGTTGTACGTGCGTAGGTGCAGGTGATCCACGTTTACATCGCTTGAAATTTCATTCAATATTAATTGATGAAAGCATGCAAGCAACTGAACCAGAGTGTATGGTGCCAGTTGTGTTGGGCGCAAAACAATTGATTCTTGTTGGAGATCATTGCCAATTGGGACCTGTTGTAATGTGTAAAAAGGCTGCACGCGCTGGATTATCTCAATCATTATTTGAACGGCTTGTTGTATTGGGTATTCGACCATTTAGATTAGAAGTGCAATATAGAATGCATCCAGATTTATCGCGTTTCCCTTCAAACTTTTTCTACGAAGGATCTTTACAAAATGGCGTTTGTGCTGATGAACGAAAATTATTGAAGATTGATTTTCCATGGCCAGCACCAGACAAACCAATGTTCTTCTACGTGACACAGGGTCAAGAAGAAATAGCCGGAAGTGGTACATCATATTTAAATCGTACCGAAGCATCAAATGTTGAAAAAATAACTACGAGATTTTTACGATGTGGCGTTAAACCCGAACAAATTGGTGTTATAACACCATACGAAGGACAACGCGCATATTTAGTACAATATATGCAGTATCAGGGATCATTACATTCAAAACTCTATCAAGAAATTGAAGTGGCGAGCGTTGATGCGTTTCAGGGTCGTGAAAAAGATATTATCATTATGTCATGTGTTCGATCAAACGAACATCAAGGAATCGGATTTTTGAACGATCCACGACGTTTAAATGTTGCATTAACACGTGCTAAATATGGAATAATAATTGTTGGCAATCCAAAAGTGTTGTCTAAACAACCACTATGGAATCATTTATTGTCATTTTATAAAGAACAAAAAGTTCTTGTTGAAGGTCCATTAAATAATTTAAAAGAGTCAATGATACAATTCGCAAAGCCGAAAAAATTAATAAATTCCGCTAATCCAGGCTCGCACTTTATGTCAACGTCCATGTACGATGCACGTGAGGCATTAATACCCGGCTCAGTTTACGATCGATCGGGCAATCAAATTAATGGCAATCAAAGTCATAATCCATATTATCAACGCAATGTACCATTAGATATGTTCAGTCGTACACACGATACTATAAGTTATATAAGTCCCGAGCGAGCACAAGCAGCAATGAATAATGTTCCAGTGCCTGTTGGAATGTTTATGAATATGGCGCATGTTCCACCGCGCTTTTACAATCAACATCAGCAGGCATTGCAAGCTCGACATCAAAATCAACGTACTAGACGTGGTCAAGCGTCATTGAAAAATAAAATCCCACCGCGTATGGGTAAATTGAGTCAAACTGAACAAAATACACAGCCATACAGTCAACCGGGTTTACCATTAACCCAAGGTACAACTCAGGGTATGTCACAACCCGGATTCAGTTTATCACAGCCAGGATTGAGTCAAGCTGAATTATCCCAGGATTCATTTGCCGTTGGTGATTTTCAGTCGCAAATGGATGGATTGTTATCACAAGATTCCACTTATCAGGGTGATCGAAGTGGATTTTATCAAGGTGGACAGTCACAACCTGGTGGACAATTCTCGCAACCATACTGAGCCAATTTATTGCGGCTGAGCAATGCATTTGCCATGCAGTGTCGCGGGAGCGACTAACACGAACGAGCTTCGACAATTTAATTCTTCGATTAAACAGAACAAACCATCACTAACTGGGCGCAAATATAAGGAACGGCCATGAAATATAAATAACGGCTCGATGTATCATTAGTGGAGAAGTAATTCAATTATATTTGATTGTTAATACACTTTGTAATGGTCAAGAAAGGATATAAAGACATCAAAGAATGAAAAAAATATTTGTGATTAAGTTGACAACGGATATTGGAGGGATGTGGATAATGATGAAGAGCCGTTTTTGCCGTGCGAGCGAATTACTGTAAGACATCAAAAGGGTAATAAAAAAAAATGATTAAAGTACATTAAGGAAGGAGAAAGATTTCATAACATCAATATCCCTGGGACAAGACAAATATCTTGTCAATTGGATTAACGGGAAAAGGAACGTGATGACAGATTAAGAGGATCGTGTTGGAATGAAGCAAAACGATTCTTAGAGAGGGCTGTGTGATTATGAAAAAAAAAAAATGCACGAAAGTACGTGTGAGCCTTTTGGATTGGTGCTCATTTGAAAGTAGAAAAGGGGGCGAATAAAT
>JAQQBR010000003.1:8586757-8609186 GCA_030347285.1 Microctonus hyperodae | reverse complement strand
TTTTTTTTTTCATTTTCATAGTGCAATTAGAATGGTGCGCCATAGCTGCCACTTGGGCTGCTGTTTGGTGCGCCATAAGAGCTTGATGGTCCTCTAGAATATCCACCACTTGATCCTTGGCTAACTTGATTGAATTGTGCAACTTGGATGGCCTGTCTTATTCCTTCAAGATCAATACCAACGACGCGTGACTGATACGTTGACGGTACTCCGTAGCTTGAGCTTGGTGCACCATAGCTTGAGCTTGGTGCGCCATAGCTTGAGCTTGGTGCGCCATAACTGGAGCTTGGTGCATAACTAGATCCACCAAATCCACCGCTTTGCTGTGATTGTGCTTCTTCCTTCAATAAAATTTGACGAATTTGTTCCAATAGTGCACCATCAACTGACGCACCCTCGCTCGTTTGATAACCGGATGCAACTTGTTGATAACCACCGCCACCACCTCCAGAGTATCCGCCACCACCAGAGTATCCACCGCCACCTCCAGAGTATCCACCGCCACCTCCAGAGTATCCGCCGCCACCTCCAGAGTATCCACCGCCACCACCGCTTGGATAACCACCACCACCACCGCCACTCTGTCGGCTATAACTGTATCCAGATGATACAGGTGGTTCGGCCAGGGCAAGCCCTGCCAATCCAATCATCACGCACTGCAAAATAAAAAAGAAAAATATATAAAAGGTTAAATTAAAAAATTTTCTTTATTTTATTCACTAATTATTTAATATTTTTTATTCTAAATAAATTAATTTATTTTGATTTCTTGGCACAGATTTAGAATTTAAATTTAATTAGATTAAATGCTTACCGCGAAAAGAGGATTCATGACGATTTTACTGCTATGCCGTTTCGGCTCTGTGTGACTCTGAGAAAGGTACAACGGAGTCCTTTATACCCCGGTGAAGAACAGGTCGATGTTGAGAAGCTACGTATGTGTGTATGTGAACGTCGATAGGAGAGGGAAAATGGGGGAGAACGCATGAAGAAGAGATGGGAGAGGGTAAAACTCGAGTGAGAGTAAATTCAAAGCTGCAATTCTGACAATTCCCTCTCTTTATCTGTTGGTTACTTTGAGCAATTTCCAACTTCTTTCCCGAATATATGTTTACCTTTTATATCACAGGCATTTTTTTTCCTTGTCTTGGGTGTTTCTTCAGTGAATATGGGATTTATTTCCATGCACGATGAAGAGTTAACAATGATTATGACGATTTCTATAAAAGATTTCAAAGAGGATTGAGTTGCGACAGACTTACTTACTTCTTCCGAACCAGTTGCCGATCCATGTGTCCTAGACCTAGACTTACTCGCGCACTCGTACATCTTTTTACTTTTACATGAATTATACACATCGTCGTGTTTTTGTTGCAATAGCACTCGAGAATTTCAAATCATTTTCTAACTTGATTATATAAATTTATGGATGTTCAGAGTGTCCTCATTTATTAATTGCATGAATATTTTTCTGGCGTTTTCAAGTCATTTAATATGGATGAAAAAAATAATTTATTCATTTTATTTATATTTAATTGGTTTCATTAATTTTATTTAAATCCAACCGCTTTTATTTTTAGGTCATGATCGTGTTGATAAATTGGAGCAAATCCTTTTCATCCAGTTATTTTAGTGTCCCTGACTGGGCATCAGAAAATTATCAGTCCATTGCTAACAAGCTTCTGTTGTTGTGGTGAAAAAAACAAGAATAAGAAGAAAAAGAGATATTTAACAGAAGTAAAGGGAAATAAAAAATAAATCTATAAATATCCATATAGATTTTCATGGACACACACATTATGATTTATCAAAAAAGAAGAACAAAGAAATTATAGTTTTGTTGCCTGCATAAATAAAATAAAGTAAGTGTTGAATTCTTTATAGTCATGTTTACAAATTATAAACTTTTTCTTTTTTAATCCTGAAAAATTCTTTTTTTTTTTTTTTGACATCAATATAAAATCGATATTGTGAAAGCGTCAGTGAAACATCCTTTGAATTAAATTTGAGTATACGTTAGAAATTTCATCCTGACGTGACTAGTGGAATCCCATGTAAATTTATTTTTATAACTTGATCCTTTAATGTATTCACAAGTGATTATTTTAATCAAGAAATTTTTTTGCCCCTAGGAATTTACTTGCAGATATTTTACAAATATCGACAAGCCATGTATCACAGCAAAAACCACAGCATTCATGTGTCTACAAAGGAATAAAAAAGTAAATTTACATCAGGAAGAAAATAGTTTTAACCATGTTGGATCATCTTTCTTAACCGTATGCGCTTTCGTACGTTCGAGAGTTTATGTTGCCACGTAATTGCCACTTTTTGCCCGAGATGCGAAGTAAGTACAGTATACAACTATCAGTTGGTATGCAAGATATGGTAGGGAGCATCAGTGATGTACAGAGTTGTTGCTACGATGTGTCCAGTGATGGTGGTGACCGCTCTGATCGAGAGGGAAAACGCTTTCTTCGTCATGGAATTCGATTATCCGCACATGAACTCCCGGCCTACTTTGCCAATCACTTCCCTTCTCCTTTTTCATCTCTAAAATCCTCTTTTCTCTGATACAACAAACAGATGATAAAAAAATAAGATACGTACTATAAAGTTTAATAGAAAAGTCCATTTATCATTTAAAATTCATTTAAATTTAAATAGTGAGAGAAAAAAAAATGTCGAGTCAGAATTTGGACAGTGTATTCATTCTTATATTCTTGTTCAGTAGGTTATATGGCTGTGGATGTGTATTGTCATATAAAGCGGAAGCAATGTGGCTATATAAATTTTTGGATTATCACTCATTCACATGACTTGTATAAATTAATCATTTTTTTTTATTTTCTTTCAATATAATGAAGCTAGATTGTTCAGTCATTGGTTCAAGACACTCTTTACTTGGCTTTCACGTAATTTTTGTTTATGTTACAACGCGTATTGCTTTCAACTGCGGATATATATGTACACACACTTTATCTCTAATAGAAGTAAGATGCAACGTTAAAAATAACATTCCTCGGATGTTTTTCCGTGCATTCAAAGATACAAATAAAAGTAATATTATGCAAATCTGGTTAGTCAAGAGGCAAAGTAAGGATTTGAAAATGTATACATACACATACACGTTAATTTTGATGTTAAATAATATATTGACATTAACATTTACGCATTTTAAAGTTGTTATGCTAAGTGATAGGCATTGATAAAAAATATATATAATTTATAGTTTTATTTATTTATTTTTTTATTAAATAAGGGCGATTATATACAAAGTATTAACTTCCGCATCCAACAGTTATTCTGATCGTGGATGCAGTATGAGTTCTGTTACTGAGGAAGGAAAAAAGGGGAGAGTGAGGAGAAGAAGCCTCGAGGGGCTCTGGAACTTTCGCTCGACCGCGATATCGGGGTCTTCTTCCTTTTCTTCTTTAGTTCTGATGTTGGATCGTTATTTTTGCTTCTCTTTTTCTCTTCCTACTCAGTTTTAAATCGCATCGTGCTCTTATAACCGTTATATCCACGCGTCAGTGAAACTATATTAGCTGCTTTATAGCCTTTGGCCTTCGAGAATTGCTCCAAGATTTTTTTTATTGCTTTTGAATTTTTTTTTTGTAAATTTTGAAAGTCTACTCAGTCTGATGTTAATTGCAGCGACTACAGAGACTGCTCAATTACTCTTGATTAATTCTTGTATGATACCTAGATGCAAATATTATACATTTAATTTATATCGATTTATTTATCCTAATTCTTTTACATTTTTATTTTTTATTTCGATTGGAATATTTTTCACTTCAAATTATCCATATGTAAAATTGCAGGTCTCATATGATTGATGGTGATGTAAAAAATATATCCTACATATAAAAGCCGGTGTCATGGTGGAGTTATACTGAGAATTTCTAGACCGAAAAAGAACGCGCAATCTCGTGATGGTATTACGACTACGACGATGCAAGAGCAGAGCGTTTAAAATATAAAGGTGGCGAAAAAAAAAAGAAAGAGAAGTTAACAAGAACAAAATTATAACACATCTTCCCATGGCGAATAATTATCACACTGTGGTGTCGGTATGTGAAACTGGAGAAACGCTTCCGGTTTTAAAAATTCACTCAAGTAAATGGTTAAACATTATACTATAATGAAAAAAAGTAAAATAAGTGTAATTATGCTTTCTCATATAAATAATAAAAATATAATAAATACATATTGCATATTCAAATATTTTTTATATATTTTTATTTGTTAATTAAGTTTTAGTAGGTCTATATGTATATTTATATCTATTTAAATTTAATAAAACGAATTATTTGCAGTGTGGATTGATGGTAATAAAACAAATTGAAATTGATACATCTGAAAATGGCATAGTTTGAAGAAACCGTCTGGAGAATTCACTTTCATCGCAGATTCACAGGAGAATCGACCTTTGCAGAGGTCGATCAGTCGAGTTTCACCGTCTACATATATATATATTTAAATGCACTTAAGGATTGTGATGTGCGGGAGTGAAAGAGAAGAGGAAATAATGATTTTTATTAAAATTATTTATGCTACTTAACTCTCTCATTCGATATCCCATTTTTATTTCAATTAAATAGCCAATGATGCAGTTTTAAAATTAATTTTTTTTCACCATTTTTTTACATTATTTATTTCATCATAATTATTACTATATATATATAAGTGAATGGTACGATTAAATTCTTGAAAAAAGAATTTTGCAATAAAAAAAAAATGCACGTCACATGTTCATCAATTTTTGTATAACACTAAAAAAAAAAAAGGAGAAAAAAAATTAACGCTGTTGATTCGCATCAGAAGTGTATACAATAAATATACATGTATACATATTATTTGGACGTATAAGTTAATTCGTCTGTTTCTTCATCATCATCATCATCTTCCACCAACTGATGACCCGGTGCGCTCTCACGCATAGCTTTATTTCGCTCGTGCATTTTGTTTTTCTCTCATTTCAACTTGTCGCACTTCACTTCCGCTAGTGAAAGGAGTCACATGCTTGCGCGCACTCGTCTTCATGATCGTCGTAATGTGCAGTATATATAATATATATACATACATTTTACAAACATAAGGCAAATTATCGAATAAAAATATTTTCAACACCTGTTTGCCAATTGGAATCTTCAGATCTTTGGCTTTGTTTATTGATATCTTTTTTAAAAAAATGTTTTATTTATGTATATTTGACTGCGTGAAATGTTTGTCAATGAAGGAATTGGAATTCCAATGCAAATCGTTTACATATTTAGTGGAACCTCCAATCATTGTTACGTAATAAAAAAAGAGAACGGTTCGAATTATATTTTTATATAAGTATTTATAGTTGATGCAAATATTTTTTATTCATTTAATGAATTTAGATAACGACCTTGATGAACGTGGTTTTAATTTTGATCAGACGATTATACATGGATTATGGATATGAAATATATATTGCGTAATATATTTCTTCAAAGTTTCCGGATTAATGTATGTTTTCTTGAGTCATAACACGACAGTTGGTAATAAATTCTGATGGAACGATAATTCAAAATATTCGATTTCAAGAGTTGATGAATTGGAAAAAATCCAAATTCAGTCTATTCTGATTCCATGTGCGTAGAAACATTGATCATTGAATGAGATATAGATGGTAAATAATATATATCAGAATGTGATAAAATTACTAAAGTCCAATAATTGTCTGATAAGAAAACACGTACGTGTCAGCATATATTCTAGCTTATTTACTGATAAGGAAAAGCACAAGTACATGCAGAACAATATTATAAATAGTCTGACACAACCACGAAAATTTATACATGATGCAATCGGTTAGTATATTATTTTGAATAATTTTTATGCATTTTTTCAGGTATGTTGTCGCAATTTTACACGGCCTCGAATAAAAGATCATCAATAGCTGATCGACGACGTCGTTTGCATGAGCTAATATCAGGTAAAGGTTTATTTTTACACTTATTCATCCATCCTTTCCAATATTTGAATCCCTCAGTTTCTTGAATTTTTTTCGCACAAACAATATCATCACTGATATCATCATCAATAAAATCTTCACATCTAGCATTACAAACTCCACCTTTTCTTCCTCGTGCACACCATTTCTTACTATTAATTTGAAAAACTCCATATGAATAGCTCGATGAAGAACCTGGTCCAGTGACAAGACTTGTGTCCAATCCACTTTCATGCTTCATCAAACACACCTAAAGATATCATTTATTTATTTATGATAATAATTTGAATATTAAATTTTATTTCAAATGTTTGATTAAAAAGTATTAATATAATAATACCCAATTACTGATAAAAGTGTTGGATATTCCTCCTCTTTTCAATTCCTGGACAGCAGTACATATTGGAAGAACTTTTGCGTTAATTTCAGTTCCACAGAAAATTATTCCAATAGCAATAATGCAAATTGAAATTGGTGCAATGTGCATTTTTGCAGAAATTATTGAATACTAACAGTAATAACAATAAGGTGTGTGGTTGACGACATTCAACTGTGTTATGATATAATTATTAATATCGTTGTATAGTCTGTTGTTTCATCCTTGAGCTTGGATGTATGATACGTGTGTTATCTCTTTTGTATACTTGAGTGGATCTACATCTTACATATTTATTGGAATATAATTAGGTAGAAGGAGAAGGAGAAGGAAAAATATAAGTGGGATTGAAACAATACAAACGATCTTTATATTTATTTAACATTGATTAGATAGGTTGTAAAGATGGATACATTTTTATTAGTCTTTTGTGATGAATTTTGTAGAATCGTATGTGATTTATTTGCAATGAAACAATTTTTATTTTGATTTTATAATTATAATAGAGAAACAGAATAAATTGATTATTATAAATTTCTTTTAATTTTTTTTTAGACAAATTTTCTTATTCATTCATGGCTGATTTGACTAGACAAAGTCATCAGATAATATTTATAAGATCTACGATTTATTTATCTAGTGATTAAATTTTTAGTGCACATCACTTGAATCAAAGTGATATTTATTTATATATTTATCTTTACTAAGAATTGTTGAAACAAATTATAATGCTCAATACATATATACAATTTGATAAAAATATCTTTTTCTGGTAATAAATGAGGGGAAAAAAAAATTGCTTTTTTTCTGATCACAGTTGGCAGTCAACAATATCAGTAATTGATATGTCAGAAAAAATAAATATATCATAATTGTTATCAATATTATATTTATCCACCTGCTGCACGAAGTTTTTTAATTCGTGCTCGAGCAAATTTTAAATATTCTGGATTATCGTTGATAATTTTTGCTAATGTTTCAACGCTAGCGAGTGTTTCGTATGTAGTACTTTTACACATTGACATTTGTGCTGATGATAATTTTTCATCACACACAACTTTGTGATAAACATGAATTAAATGTTTGTCTGGTGCTCGGAAAATTTCTAAATTTGATTTAACAGTTTTTTCAAAGAAATCTACATCTTCTTTGCCCCATCCATTAATAGACATATCAAATCCACCAACTGTTAAATAGTCACATTTATATAGGGAGACAATTCCAAAGCCAAATTGACGCCAATAACCTGTCAATTCATTTATCACAAAAATATCCCGAGTATTTAAATCATCATTGATGAATTCTGGATCATACTGACTGAATACTATTGGAAAATATATTTTTCTATGTATCACTGTATTCAAACGAACACGTTCAAGTGCCTCTGATGTAAATGCAATATCAACATCAATAAAAAACATTAGATCATTGTCTTTAGAATTAGTAACACCTAAATCTAATGCTTTAGCTCTGGAAAAATCACCAGTACCAAAAATAATTTGTATATTTGCATTTGAGTATTGTCTTTTAGTTTTCTCAATCAAATTCACAGTACTCTCTATAGAATTTTCAGTTTTGTGTCCATACAACACGACAACAAGTTCAGTCTTATCACCAGGAATTAAACAAACTTCTTCATAATTCCTCAAAAATCTCTCAAATATTAAATATCGTCCAGACAATGGTAAAATAAATCGTATCACTTTATCACCAACTGCATCAAATTCATTGTCATTATTAAAAAAAAAATTCGCCGGAAATATACTCTGTGATGATTTTTTTGATTGCAGTTCTCGCTGATTATTATCCACTTCTTCATCATTAACAATTTCTCGAATTTCCATACCTAAAAATTATACCATATATATTATACATTAATACATAATTCATAATTTAAATAATTAATTATATTAAAATTAATCACCAGTAAAATGCTGATGAACATAAACGTGGCGTCTAACAGGCAGAGTAACTTTACGACCACGATATTTTCTATAAACTAAAAGAAGATCAAGGATTGTATCAGCGCCATAAGCATCTACTCGTCTATAACCATAAAGCATTTGACGTTCTTCAACAACACGTCCACGCTGTCGTGAACAGGCATTTATAGACGCCATTACTTCTCTGGTAATATCTTCGAGACCTTCCTTAACATCACTATGAATGCGGCGTCGTGGATTGGAATTAGCTAAGCTGTACTCAGATCTTGATATAAAATCCCATGGTATCACTTCTTTTGCTGAACGTGGTTTAAAGCTCGTCAAGCCAGCTGGTACACCTGGAATCCCAAAAATATTTATTAGACATTAAATAAATTATATCCAAGCTTACTCATAAATCTTATGATGAAACACGCAAAGTACTTAAAGATCTAGTACAAGTGCGTTAGCAATATAGATGTATAGGCGTGGTAATTTTAAGATACTTGGGCGGCCTCTGCAATAGAGTAAATTGACCATGACTGTATTGCATGAGAACGAGGTAATGAAAATTTTGATTGGTCTGACAGACTGAAGCGTGTCGCCTCAACGGTTATTTTCTTCTTCCTTTTTCTATCTATTTCTTCTCTTATGTGTCTGCGCTCGCGCTCAATTTGCGCTGACCAATTGTCCAAAGTGGGCCCATTAATACAGATCATTCAATCAAGCATTCGTAGGTATACATAATTTCAAGTCATCTATTATTATTTTTTTGCCCCAAGTTGATCTAAGGTAAAATTAAATGTCTTACCAAGAATTTCCGCATCACGAATAATGCCTCTAATGTTTGATTTATTTGGGAATTGTTGAGTATCTTTAATTGATAATTCATTTATCAATTCCTTTACTTCAACTCCAAGTTGTTCTGCCATCACATGAAGATCACGATGAATTTTTACTCTTTCATATTGCAAATCCTGGATTTTCAAGCCCTGGAATTATTCGTTTGCTTTAAGCGTATCATTTACGTTGATGTTAGATGTATTAATATTAATAGTCAAGTTTAACTTCCTTACTCTCATATAATTGTGAAGCCTGTACATGTGTGGCGGACTCTTTACCGGATGTAAAGTAATGGCCCGATGAACTTCCCTCCTCTTGAGGTTACCCGTGAACGCCTGTTCGCCACTGCTGTTGTGATATAAAATTGACTGCATCTGAAAATAATTAATTATTTTATTTATCTTTGTAATAGCAAATTATTTGAAGATTGAGTTCATAATTTATTCCATATGATTATTGGTATTATTAATCACGATTAAATAATCAACAACAAGTATTTTAATCATTTTAATTCTCATTTAAATTTTAATTCACAGAGTTAAAAGATTATTTTTTTTTCTCTTCCATCATGTTTAAACCACAATCTAGCACATTGCTTTAATTATTAATCTGGCAATTTAAATACGTACATTTATTTTATTCCATCTAGGCAAAGCACACACCAGGCGCAATTTTAATTTTTCAAAGCACGTTTAAATATGTGTATACATAAATGTTTGCTCGGTGAACATATGCTTGGTATCTAATTTATTATTCGCACACATACTTCAAGTGTATTTATCCACGGAGACTTATACTAAAGACGTGACAATTGCACAAGGAAGAAAAATAAAACAACATCTCGAGTCCAAATAAAATACTAAATAATATATAACAAGTAACAAAAAAGAATTTCTATATATGTATTTAGAAATAAAAAAAAAATTAATTATTTCCAATGTAAAATAACTTCTTGATTTTTATATTCTAGGAAAAATTGTTGACTTGTTTATTTTTGATAGACCCAGAAGGTAGAAGAAAAATACTACATAGAAAACCGGTTAGTGATGAAGCTCGAGAAGTGAAGTGTGCACATGAATTGAGCTTCAAATTACATTACGTTTACATAAGAGTATATTCACTCCCATGCCCTTTTGATAATTACAATTGTGGACAGCATGATGATATACGTCAATGATAACCAGTGTTGATTACACGAGTGACGTATTTAAAAATGTTAGTTGGCTGTTGATTAAAAGGCATTTGCTTATTTATTAAATATAATTATCTAAGAAAATAAAAAGGATTAAAATGAACGAAATAAAAAATAGAATAATAATAAAAAATAAAAACCTCATAGCTCCATGTGCATGGTATTCCAGCATGCTTTCTAACACATCGACCCAACTCTACATCTTCGTGAGTTGTATAAAGATTTTTGAGGCATTCCTTGATGTGTGGAATAATTCGTTTCATTGTTTCACGTGACAAAATAACTCCTGGTCCACCCATACAAAAATTCTCATCATACTCTAATGAGAGCAGTCCAAATTCTTCTGAATTACCACGACCTGCTTGACCAATGTACATTGGTTTTCTTGAGTCAACAGATCGTAATAATTTTTCTAAACGATCTGTTCTTATATAAACATCATCGTCAGCACGTAAAAACCACTCGAATTTATCGCCAAAATTATTCCACATCCATTGAAGCATGAGAAATGATTTTTTTTGTGGTGGATAACCATCGTCTACTGTTGGTAAAGATACTAAAGGTAAATCTTTACAATTATTTGGCACACGTGAATATTCCGATGAAAAAAATGCTATTTGTCCTGGTACTTCTTTACCCCATGTTTCATAAACTGCTTTTGCTCTGGTGTCCAGATATTTTTCTGCAGTCATAACACCAACAAACACTAAATTAGTTTGGGAAATATTTAAATTAACATTTTGCACATGGGCAGACGATGTGAATTTAAAATTGGATGAGTGACTGGTACGTTGTCCTCGGTGTTGATTTAACGTTGAATTAAATATCATTCGATAATTCAACATGACAAATCCAAATAAAAAACCGAGAATGAAGCCTATAATGGCACTCCTCAATCCACGATGTCTACGCATCACTAAATAATACCATCACCGCGCCAGTTTATCATAATTTTGACACTGATCATTCTTCATTCTAACTCTTATCTCACCAATTAAATAATCCGATTTCATTTTAATAATTTCCCACATTATTTTTAGTCTTTGCCTTTACTTCCACTGTTTATCAATAATACACAACATATTTGATCAATTCCTCGCATGAAGAAGAAATGAATATTTATTAATTATACTTATAAAAATTTAATTTTAATAAGCAAAAAAATTTTAGCACTTGGACTTTTGCACTTGGAACTTTATTAAATGTTGTAGCTGATGCGCAGTGACGAAATATGAATTGATCTGTCAGTGAATAATTTAACGTGACGGTATACTTTAGTTAAAAAAAACTTTATTTATATTCAAGACTGCAGCGGTCAATGAGGTGCAAATCCTAGTCAATATTTAACACTGCTAGTGAGGCACCGTTAAAGTCATTCTTCTTTCGCACTGGATTAACCTCTTACGGTTCTTTTTTTCTTTTATCCTTTCAATAATTTGTCCAGATATACAATATTACTGTAGAATACTTGAAAGAGATCCCTCCAAGTAACACCATGTGTGTGTAAATTGATACAACATATCAACTGATCCGTTGTAATCAAATAGGAAAAATTATTTATAGTATTCACTCTTATAAAATTAAAACAATCCAATTGTTATTTTTTTATTCTTGCCTTTTGCACGTGTTCACTTGCTCACACGCTCACGTTTCCGTTCTCATGTATGGAAATTCCCTTAAGTTGATTCCATCGTGTTATAAAATCTTCTCGTTACCACGCGCGTTGAAGGCCAGTGAACTCATTTTTTTTTTAATTTCAATCTCACTAAATTAATTCATGATTATGCTTCAAGATAAGATTACCCATATACATATCCATGTGGATAAATATACACACAAGAAATTTATATAAAAACAATACATAAACCATAAGAAATAATTTTTTTTGTATTAAATAAAAATTAATAGCTAATAAAAATATTGACCACAAATCGGAAAAGAACAAAAAATATTTAAAGAACTGATAGAGTAAATTAAATATAAATAAATTTCACTGAGAAGAAGATGTAGTTGACACGACACTGGTTCATGGTCGAATGGGTCCAGGGTGAACGGGACAGTGGGACTCCTTCTCTTTGAGTGCCTGTTTCTTCTCTTGCCCCTCTCTTCTTTTTCTTCTTATATTCTCTTTAGGATTTTTTTTTATCTTCTTCTTCCTCGTCGTCGCTTCTCTATCTCGCACGTTTTGCTCTATCAAATTGTTTTATCCGTTAACAGAGAAGTATACATATAACCGCGTGGGATCAACTGGTTGGTAAAGCAAGCATGTGGATGCTACGTGTCGGATGGCACAATTACAACTAAACATATAAGCGTTCGTTGGCTCGATCAGTCTGGTCCGACTCGGTAGGATATATATTACCTCTAGCACCCATCACTGAACAAACTCTCAATACATTCACATAACATCATATGCATAACTTCCACATTTTACTAAATGATAATAGAAAAATATTAACATTTTTAATTTTACCTGCAATTTTACTCACTGTGAAATGAGACTTTATTATCAATTATTTGTGAAGGTGCGGCAGTAGTAGGATTTTAGTATTATATTTCTGGGGAAATATTAATGTGAGGTATACATATTTGCAGATAATTAACATTTTAATATAAGGCCAGACGACAAAATGGGACTTTAATTACTTGAGATAGTATTTGAATTTTAAACTTTGACATTTGTTGTCTGGTTTAAGGGATAGTATATAATTTAAATGATGGGTCTTTGAATCTGTGATAATATTTTTCTATTCATCAAATTTTGTGGTTAGGTATAATATTTAGATATACTGTATTGTATACATAATTAAAAGGATTATACTAAGTTTATTCTTTTCAATCTCTTTTGTTAGAAATAATAAAGACAAAGAAGAATAAAGTCTAACTTCTGGTTTTTATATTTATATTTATTAAAATTTATATTACAGTAAAGCTGTTGAAATGTGAATTGTTGTTATGACTATTTTCTGTTTTTATATTTTAGCGATCAACCTTTAGCTGATGTTTCTGTTTACTGTTTATTTGTAGCGACGGTGCGAATGATTGAGAGTGCAGATGACGAATAACAAAATACTCGAGCAATATTCAACTCAACTCAACCGCAATAATATAAAAGGTGTGACAGCAATAATTGGATAAGCAGAAAAAATAATAATAATCCAACGGTTTAAATAGAATTGAGAATATGACAATGGAAAGAAAAAAAATTTATTCTTCAATTATTATTGGTGCATTTATATTGATGATGAAGGATAAAATTAATTCTTGCTATAATTTGATGTGTCGTTGGCAAGCAGGAACTTCCGCAGAAATGTGAATGAATTATATATTCGTATAATTCATGGTTATAGTTGGAATAAATATATGACTGTTATATATTTGTTCATTTATGTTGAGGCTAGTTGGAAAGCAATTTTTCAATTCAACGACTAGACTATATGAGTACCAACGATGATGGAAATAAAAGACAGATACAAAAGAGTGCTCAAGAGAGACACAAAATATAGATAAAGAGAATAAGAATGCTTGTCATTCATTGCACGTGTGAGTTTCTTCGCCCGAAACATATGGTCGCGCGATGAATCATGAAATTTCGGCGAAAAATAAAATGAAGAAAAAGACTGGAATAAAACTATAACAATAGATTTGCATAATTTAGTTTATATTAAGCGACTCTTTAAATATTTGAAGTCTGCTGGTCTGTTTGGTGTCTGGGAATATATATTGACGAAGATTTGATATTTTATATCGTTCAACCAAGGCATTTTCAAAAATACAGACAGGATAAATAATATATCAAGGGATAATTATACCGACGGCAATACTATGATTATATTTTGTTGGCGAATGTTTTTTTTTTTTCGTCAACATATCTGCAGGCAGATCTTTCATGATATAGTGTATGCTACAAGATTAGATTCATCATAGTTTTTATAAAATATATACTTACACTCCTTGACGATTGGTAAGATAAAAAAAAAATATTCGATGCATCGATTATTTTCATTGCTTGTTCAAAGATTGTTCTGAGAATATTTCATCGCGGTCCATTTGGTCTCGCTCTGCCTATTTCTCCTAATGAATTCCATTCCCTTTCAGTGTATATACGTGTATACATATATAAAAAAAAAGTATCGTGTGTCTAAAAATAAATATCGTTGAGTTAAAAAGTTTTCCTTATCTACGAATAATTTGAAGAAAAATAAATTCATATAACTTTCAAGATGAGTTAACGATTATTGTATTTTTTTACTTGAATTTTATAGCAGAGAAATATACATTAAAAATTATATTGTGTCTGAGATATTTCCTTCGGCATTATATAAGAACTCAGGTAGCTGTTCCCTTGGATATATACATATGTACATATGAAGACAGCTCTCGCCCTTTGTATAATCTTCTATGTATTTATGTGCATAAAAAGTCAATGAATAGACATTGTGTCTTCCCTCCCCTCAGAATTTCGTCTCGACCTTTCTTATATATCAAATGATCCAGACTTGAATGCCCCACCGAATCCACTTTAGATACAATTTATTCATTCATTAAACATATTCCTGCATGAAAGTTGTAGAAAATGTTATTTGTTTTTTAGTTTTGTTCATGGATCGATATGTAAATGATTACTCTAATTTTGCCATTACACAAAATCGTTCAAGTAATTTTACCACAAGTTTGAATTTTTTTTCTTCTCTAATTTTACGATCAGTTAAATGGTCTATTATTTATATTGTTGTTTATTTCCGAGTATGCAATAAGTTGTTATACTTTACAACTTCAATTTAAAAACAAACGGAACTTGTTAATAATAAATAATAATAGTTTGTGGTTAAGATAATATTAGAAAAAAATAATCTGTCATTAAAATGTGAATATATTTACTGGATTGAAAAGAAAAAGATATTAAATAAGAGATAAAATATATAAACATTGAGTTGAGCATCACTGAACTTTGTCAGTTAAAATCAGCAAGCCTATAGGGATCCACAAACTGGATCCGGATATGGAAACTTCCCCTTTGAATTCGATGAAATGCCAGTTTACTTGAATAAATAGTTGATTTATTTAAATACTCAGTTATTCGATTATCCCTTCTTAATTAGATTTTAATTATGTCTTATGACCATTTTCATTATTTACATTTTTCTAATAAATAAAGACTTTAAATTTGCCTACAAATAATTAATCGATAATTACGCAAGATACAATATACTATTAATTATTTAAATGTCTATTAAATAGAAGCGAGATTATCGTTATTCTTTAATCAATTTGTATAATTAAATTTATATTTTTTTATTCATGAATATTTGCGCTTTTATTTCAAATCGTGTCACGTGATGCATAACAAAATGGCGGGAATTGCCGCTGCTGCGACGGCAGATCGTTGAACTCCAACATAGCTACTAAATTCAACACAATAACTGTATTTACCAAACTTAATCCATAACCTAATTTACATATTACAAAAGAACTCATTATAGAAAAATTTCTTAATAATAAAATAATCATTATCAATAAGTATTATTGAAAATATTTATTTACCTAAAGGATTAAATTTCTTTTATATTACTCAATTGTTCAATGAAGTATATGAGAAATATATCTATAATAATAATCCCTTTAAAATTTAGAGGTAAATATTATCTCAGAATAAATTAATAAATATCATCTTTTCATCGGTAATATTTTATTAGTTACACAATAATGGGTTTAAATACCATGCATTAACTTTTGTCTAGAAGTTAATGAGGGTCAGCGGATAATTTAAGGTGGAATGGTCAATAAATTTTTTATATAAAATAAAATTCATTAGGTCACCGTATAATTGAACACAGCCCTGAGTAAACCTGCGCGCGCCAGTTGCTGATTTGAGTTGCGCAGGAGTCTCTCACGGAAGTGACGCGCCGCTTCGTCACGTTTACATATTTGCTTCTCAACGTCGCTCGTTGAGATCCGTTACAGGAAGCCATTACCCTTGTCCGCGTTAAAGCATCGTGCCATATTCCCACACGCGCTCGAAAAACTACCGACAATCTTGTAGTTTTAAGTGAAATATTATGAGAGTGAAACCCGAAATGGACGACGACGAAAAGGGGTAAGCATTATTAATATTTATTTTACATGTCAAATGTGTTTATTCAGTGTTAAATCTATTTTTATTACTAGGAGTTTGAGAAACGAGCCAACATGCATTCGCGACATTTTTGTTTGCGTTTTATACAATCGTATTTTATTTCATCCATTAATTTATTGTGATATTTATTTTTATTTTTTCATTTTGATGTATGTTTTAATTAATATTTTAATCGTAGATATTTGTGAGTGCATTTTGACAGCGATAAAAATTAACGCCGTTCACAGAATCAAGATTTTTTTTTTCCAAGCGTGTCGAGGTCTTTTTTTTTTTCTTTTTTAGATTCATTGCGGAATGCTTCAACGCCGGCTACGCATGGCGTTCTCGTTGCTGTGCTGCTGCTGGCTCCAATTTTATGGCTGGCGGTACTTTTTTTTTTTTTTCTCATCAAATTTACAGATATATTTCCGTCAGATGTATTTTTGATTATTGATGTCTGTCATTGTGTGATATTGAATATTTGATCTTTATTCGCATTAATGTTATAATTTGTTCTGGAAAATTTTTTATAGAGAGCATGGTGAAAGTACCAGATATTTTGCCGGTATAGAGGTGATGCTTATGAGTTGAGCTTCCCCCTTTTTTTCTTCTCTATACTCTTTTTTTTTTTATATTCCATCTACAATGTGGCTTGGGGAATTATTCACGCAATGTTCACACTCGATGAAATTATAAATAAGAATATTTGAAAAAATATTTTTTTGATTATATTATCTATATATTTATCTGAATTATTAAAATTTTATGTGTGATTATAAAATAAATTCAATCGTTTAATATTTATGAGAAAAAAAATTTTTTTTAATTATCAAGTTTTATTGACGTTAAAAGAAACTGATACTTTTTTTGTTTTTATTAATTATATAAATGTGATTTTTATAGAATAATTTTTTTATTTATTGATATCACAAATGAAATGGAAGAGAGAAAAAAATTAATAAAATGAATGTAAAAGGGATAAAAAAAAACTATGTTTACAAGTCAGCAATGTGAAATGCACATTTCGTCTCGTGTATCAAAATGACTCATAGATGACGTCAACGGAGTATTGAATTGGAAGATAATAATTTTCAACATTATCAATAATGAATAAATGTATAAGAAGAAATAAAAAATTGTTTATTATCATCAATTATAGGATGATAGTTATTTATTTAAATATTAATTGTCATTTATCTTTCTCTTTGTGTTTTATAGAAAATTATTTGTTGGCGGTTTGTCGTGGGAGACAACACAAGAAAATTTACAACGTTATTTTAGCCGATATGGCGAGGTTATTGACTGTGTTGTAATGAAGAACAGCGAATCCGGTCGCAGCCGTGGCTTTGGATTCGTCACATTCAGTGATCCAGCTAATGTTGCTTTGGTTCTTCAAAATGGACCCCATCAGCTAGATGGACGTACCGTAAGCAATATAAATGTCTATAATAAGTAAATAAATATTTAAATGTCATTAAATGAATTTTTAAATATTTGGAATAAGGAAAAATAATTTGGTAAATTTTCATTTGTGTTAAAATGTTCTTTTGTTTATTTCAGATTGATCCAAAACCATGTAATCCACGTACGCTACAAAAACCAAAGCGAAGTGGTGGTTTTCCTAAAGTTTTTCTCGGTGGATTGCCAAGTAACGTGACTGAAACTGACTTACGACAATTTTTCTCGCGTTTTGGCAAGGTCATGGAGGTCGTCATCATGTATGATCAGGAGAAAAAGAAATCCCGAGGTGAGAAAATATATTTTTATTATTTAATTTTATTATGTAATTTCTCCTTTATGCAAAAAAAAATGAGCAAGTTATTAAATAGATGTGATCTATTTTAATATTTATTAAGAAAATTTAAATTTAATTGACGTTTAAGAATTAATATAATTTATTTTATATTTATTTTACAAAAAAATACGTTGCATTACGTTACAAATATTATCAACGATAATTATTAATTAAATATTGTTTAAATAAGTGGTTTGTTTAAGAAATAAATTAAGGCTCGGTCATACTGTGCTACTGTAAGTTTTATACTTTATAGCTTAAGTTGGCTAAGCTTATATTTAAGACAACTCGTATCATTTTTTTTTACATCATTTATTGTATTCCATTTATTTTATTTTTTTCATTTTCTTGAGAAAATTCACTCATTCATCAGATTTAATTAACCTAATTGTGTATATATATTTACTGAACCAATAAAATCTAAAGTGAAATTTAATTGTATTGAATTTGAAACAAAATTTTATTACATCATAATTGAAATAGGAGAAATTAAATGAAATTTGTGAATTTTCGCGTAACATATGTGACGTATGGCAATATGTAAAGAAATAAAAGATAAAATAAAAAGAAAAAAATAAATACTGCATACTTGGAGAAAAATAAAATGTACCGACATGGACCGACATTATTGTCTGATATCACAAATGTGTAACGTTTGGACAACAGGATTTGGCTTTCTCAGCTTTGAGGATGAAGATGCTGTCGATCGATGTGTTGCCGAGCATTTCGTCAACCTGAATGGAAAACAGGTATAGCATATATCAATATATATACTTCCACATCATATCCTACCTAATAAAATTATTTCTATCTATCAATAATTAAAATAATTATATTTTAAAACATTATTAAGTATGTTATTAAAAATATTATATAAACATATTTATACTTAAATATAAAAACAGTAAATTATATCTTACGCGTTACTAAGTTTTTACATATATATTAAATATATATTTATATTATATGAAAAGCGACTAAATTAATAGAATTTAAATTCATTTTATCATTTAAATAGTTTAATTAAGGAAACGTAAAAAATAATATAATTAAAATTTTTTTCTTTTCTAATAAATGTGACCTGGGAAGAAATAAATATTAATATTTGAGTTTCAACGTTATGAGAAATAATTGTGTTGTGTTTCAGGTTGAGATTAAGCGCGCTGAGCCACGTGATTCATCCAGCAAGATGAATGACAGTCATCAGGGTCAGTGGGGTCCACCTCAACAGGGTGGTCCACCAATGGGTATGGCAGGTAGCATGGGACCAATGGGTGGACCAAATGGTCAAATGGGTGGACCAATGATGGGAGGCCCGATGGGCCCACCAGGAAATATGATGCAACAATATCAAGGATGGGGTACCACTCCACAATCTGGTGGATATGCTGGTTACAGCACTCAATACAATGCTCAAGGTTGGGGTGCACCACCTGGACCACCACAACAGCAACAAATTCCACCGCCGCCACCGCATCAATGGGGAAGTAGCTATAATGTTCAACCAGCAGCAGCTACTCAAGGATATGGGAGCTATGGTAAGTTGTTACACTATATAATTTTCTTCTTGCTATTTGTTTTCGGGTTTTTGATAAATCAGAAGCAAGAAAAAAATATATTTTGAGAGTTAGATAAAATCGCGTTGGAAAAAAAAAAAAAAGTTGAACATTCGCGACAGAGGCAGTCGATCCACCGACAATTTAATGCATTATTAAATAATAAAAAAATATATATAAATCGACTGCATTACCTGGGGAAAATTTTTCTCTATTAGTTTATTGGATTTTTGTTATGTATAATTTTTTTTTCACTCAATTTTCTGATGGAGAAAAATTTTCGTTGAGGTAAACGTAGAGGGCAAAAGAGAGAGAGAGAGAGAGAGCGAGATGAAAATAAAATTAGAAATGAAAAAAATAATAGTGAGGGAGGGTAATAGCGAATGAGAAGGAAAATTTGTTATTTAATTGGAGACATATTAAATAAATTTTTTTTTTCTGCAAATTAGATTCTCCAATCCCTCCTTTTTCGATTGCCTCCGTCGCAATGTAAAACATTGTGTATTTTTTTATTTTTTTATTTCAATTTTTTTTTTAAAGTCAATTTGCTAGATATAAAAAAGATTTAACATGAATTTTGAATCCTTTCCTCATCCGTAAACCTCATCCACCCAACCTTCAGTCCTGCTTGGAGCGGTTTTTAAGTTTTTTATTCTCTCTGTGAAAAGAATAATATATAAAAGAATACAAAAAATTTATTGTGTATGAAAGAATAATAAATATGCATTCTTACATATATCTGTTGACAATAACTATAGATAATTACCCATTGGAAAATTCCAAAATGAAATTCATTAGCACTGATAGAAGGTTCAAAATGATGAAAAAAAAAACTGAATATACTGAACTAAATTATTTTCCTAAATAAAAAAGAAAAAAAAAACAAATCTTCATATTCTGAAAGAAATAATTTCATATTGATGGACATTATTTGAAATTTCACAGGATTCTGTTAATGAGTTATGTGTAAAAAATTTTTTTTTTTCTATTTAAACAAAAAAAATCATGGCATGATAATAATATGAAAATCATGAAAAACTGTCTCTTCTTTGAAAGTCTCAAAATGTCTCACGATCTCTCTCTGCCGGTGCGATCGACTTGCTGAATTATTTTTTGCATATCATGTCTGTTTTAACATGAAAAAAATCATAGATATATATATGTGTATATGCATTTGAGCTCGGAGTCAGAGACAGTAATGAAAGAAATTGTAGTAGAGAAATTTTGTAGAATCCGTGATAGATAAAAAGAAGAAAAATTCGTGTTGAAATTGAGGTGTGACGGTGGTCGGTGACACGTGTTTTGTGTGGTTAATCGCAGGTGGGCCGGCTGCGGCCACTTCAGGGGGTTATGGGCCCACAGCGGGTACTGGCGGGGCTGCGGGTGGCGGGGGTTCCTGGAACTCATGGAATATGGCACAAAATGGGCCACCTCCTGGTACCCAGCCCCCACCACAGCCCCCTCAGCCCAACTCCTCGCAGCCCAACTCCAACTCGAACCCCTCTGGCCCGCAGGGTGAGTCTTCTCTAAAAGCTCAAGTCAAACATCAAAAAAAAAAAACTAAATCAAATGTCTTTTATTTTTCCTTTGTAAAGTCGTTTTTTCAATCGGTTTTCCATATTTTTTTTCTCCGTTTAAAAAATTCACACACACATACACACAAATACATACACTTATGTACTCGAATTTTTCCTAATTATATAACGTCAAGAAATTTCTTAATCGATTTTTGATGCCTTTTATTTTTAATTGGTGCTTGCACCCTGCAGTATTTTTTTTTTTGTATACATTTGTATGTATATATATATATATTTCTTTAGATATTCAAAACAATTTACTAAGTTGATTGTTTGTATTTAATTTCGAAAGAGTTGACCAAATTTTTCTCTAATTTTTTCTCTTTTCAATTTATTATCTTCATTTGTTGCAAGTAGATTGTTTTCGTATTTTGGCATGACTCCTTTTGGAGACATAATTAGCCTAATTACCACAAACAAAATTCAAATGATAATCCATCCACATACACATATTTATATGTATATACATGTATATTTTTACATATAATAATTGACTATGCTTGCTATTTAAAATATTCTATTTAAAAAAATTGTCAACACTCGACACAATATTCAATCAATGAAACAATTTTTCATCACTATTGAATCCAGGATATAGTAGAGAAAGCTCTATATAGCTTATTCTTTATTGTAGTTTTGCATTTTCTGCTCAGATAATTATTGAAATATTTTATCAATATACCGTTTTTACTCTCTGTATATTTTTTTTTCTTCTTCAAAATAGTCAGATTTAATTCTTGAAATAATAGAATGGTAGTTTAGGTTAGTGTGCACTCCTTGTTCTTAATTCCTAAGAATCGTAATTTATCCTTTAATACCTCGTTTCATTCATTGATTTTAATCCAATGATTTGACAATTTCTTATGCAATTGTCATTTCTTCCATCGCTTGCTAAAATGCCTGTATCCAATTTATTATTCATTGTTTTTCTAATTAAATTTAATCCATAAACTTTCGAATTCATAAAGTTTCAACAATTTTTTTTTTTATTCAAACCGAATCTCGTTTCAATTATTTTTCTTATATTTATTTATTATTTTATTCTTACAGTAATTTTCACGTAT
>JAQQBR010000003.1:8541709-8558316 GCA_030347285.1 Microctonus hyperodae | reverse complement strand
CATTCAAATTAATATTTCCCTCACAAAATCATCCTGAATAATTTTTTTAAATAATCATAAAACTATCCTCCATTCAAATTAATATTTCCCTCACACAATCATCCTGAATAATTTTTTAACATAATTACAAAATGATAAAATATTAATGTGAAAAATATATTTCAATATTTTGAAGAAGAAAAAATAAATAAATAAAATAATTGACTTTGGGTGAAACGTTAGGACTAATGTTAACATTTTCCCAGTTATAATTACGTTAGTTGGAGCTATGGGATTTAGGTATGGTATATACGTACGACACTTGTGTTACTGGTGGTGCTATCACCGTTGCCTACATGGTGAATCTCATGGGTCTTCTCGCAATTGCATGAGGAGACATGACCACTAACAAAGAAGCCTCGAGACTGGAGAGATCGAGAAAGAGATAGATAGACAGATGAATAGAGAAAGGGAAAAACAGGAGAGAATATGGTACTGAAAACAGCTGTGACCATTCACGACACTGGCATGGTAAACCCTGAGGCTTTAACTAACTCTCTATCTTCCTTTTGTTCTCTCTAATTTTTCGTGACAACTCGTCTTGTCTCCATTTTACCCTTACCTCAATCCACCTAACTATCATCTCCTCTGCTTTTATACATACATATTTATGCCACTAGACTGTGACACACCACAATCCACCGTGCGCAATGCGTATCGTGGCCCACCTTCGTATATTTCATCTGGCGCGTAATTATTTTATATAATTAAGTTTGTCCGGGTACACTGGTGGATGGTGGTTACAACTGGGGGAGAAAGTCAGTGTGGTAAACAAATATATACATTATATGTATACATATATGCAGGGGAAATAAATATACCATGTTCCGGAGAGGAAGTGGATGTTCTTAAGTGGCTTGAAAATTATTTCGAGTTTAGTTGTTTTAGATGAAATAAAAAAAATAAAAGGAATGAATAATAAAATTATTTTTAATTACTGTGAAATTATTTGTTTAATTTTTTTTTTGTTGTATAAAATATGAAGTGTATTTTATTTTATTTTTTGGAATGAAAAATATACATTGATATATTTTATGCAGTGATACTTATCGTGTGGCATATGCGAGCTTATTTCCGGTGTGTTTGTTGAACACTTGAAAATATATTCACTCTTATCGGATTATAATCCTTCGTCCTACCCCCTAACCCCCTGCGCTACCGTTAATACGGTGTATTCTATATGTGTCCGATGACGTGGATCGAATAATAATTCAACTAGTGATAATAAAAGCCGTGTCGCAATAATATATTTGTTGAGTTTAAAAATTTTTGATTCGAAATAAAAATTCATGTGTTGGAAAAAAAAATTTATGAATTATGATAATTACTATTTTGTTGAAGTATTAATTGACAATATTGGTAAAAAAAATAATTTAATAATTTTATAGAAAAGTTATATTGAGATATAAATAAAAATCTTCATTTATAAACTTTGGCATCTTGGAATTTATAACAAACTGAAGTTATTAAGCAGTTATTAAACTTTTTAATTTCATTTAACTTTTATCTCTCTTCATTACTTTACTCTTATTCTTTTTTTTCTCAAATATCGCTTTGTCAATTTTAGTTCTTTGACTTTTAGTGTCTCACAAATGAAGACACTGTTGACAATGTCATGTTCTTTATTAATAATGCAAAAAACAAACGAAGGAAAACGGAAATAAATAATGAACAATTCATTATAATTGAATAAAGAATTAGATAGAAAATTTCCGAGATGTTTTATAATAATAAAAGACTTACCAGACCAAGATTCTTGCAACCAGATCGAAGAGCAAGAAGAGATGATACTTGAGTTCCACCAAGTACTCTTACTACCCATTCTTCTTCGTAAGAATCTTTTAATGTTGAATTCCCCGTTGTCACAATACATCTCACAATTGAGAATATGATATATAAATTAACAAAGATGACAATTCTATAAATATAAATCCACCATGATAAAAAAGAACAAAATAATAAAAATAAAAAAAAATCATATGATTTTTTCCTTTCAATTTTTATTTGAAATAAAAGAAAAATATTATAATATAATTATTACACAAACCTTCCCATGAAGATTTTTTTAATTAATAATTTTTTATAACATGAATATATATACGTATAAATTTTTATCCAACGGTATTTTCTCTTCGTGGAGAAAAAATAAAATTTAATACAGAATTGAATCCAAGTCGACTCTTCGATTGCGAATGACAGGTAATGGAAAGACGTTAGCGAACGTTTGACAATTAGTCTTCTGTTTCATCCTCTCCACAAGATTTTTTTTCCCTTACTCTAACTGACACTGTAGTGGGGATGGAACAAGCATCCCCATTGGAAGATGTAATAAATTCTAAAGTAAAGAAAAACGAGAACAAAAATAAAGAAATTAAATATAAATAACAAATAATGTAATAAAAAATATAAAGGAAAATAAATTTACAATTAAGTGATATTATAATGTTTGAATTCTCGATGAATTAGGTTTGACTGAATATCGTTATAAATATCGAATGACGTTGGTTCGGTTAATGGTGAAAGGGGTGGAATAGAGCAGCTTGAAACCATGGGTGATTTGGTAATTACGGTAACGTCTCGTTGAAATTGAGTTTCGGGAAATAATTGTTGGAGCAAGCGACTATTCATAGAATTGTCGACGGCTCGTCGTCACGTAGGGATGCTTGTTCACAAGAGGACGGGGGGGATGAAGCGAACGGTTGAGGAAGTGGAGGGTCCAGTCTGTGAAATCATATTAGATTGGCTAATTGTATACGCGTACATTTCCCTAGAAGCTTGCATGAAATTATGCACAAGGCAATTTATGTTTATAATTGTAATTCCGAATTTGAGTTATTAATAAAAGTTATTTTATATCGTTGTCTCTTTATCTTATTAATAATTTATATTTATTGAATTATTATTGTATTTTTATTTATTCATTGTACTAACTGTAAATTCATATAGATTGGTGCTGCCAACTGTACAACATTCCACTGAAACTTTTTAGTAAATCTTTTTACCGACAAGTTTAAACTTGCACGGTTTATTTTTATTTATTCATTTATTTTTTTTTTTGTTGAACAAGGCATGAGCAGGTACGAGAATCTGAGAGTCATAAGAGCTTGCGCGTGATAAAGCTTAGCAGTGTCTAAAGAACAGGGTAGTGTGGTAAGAGGGGGTGCAATAGGGGATGATTACCATTTTGTCTGATGGAGTTGGGAGTTAATTAACTGGTGGCAAAACGCGATAGTCGATCGTTTTCCCTCAGGGATAATTGCGACCCTTTATAAGGGCGTTCTTTTTTTTTCCCCTTCTGTTTGGGCGTTGGAAAATAAACGGGGTAGGTGAAAAAAATTTCACAGACTTTGTTGGCAAATGGACGATTTACCTTGCGGTCGGGGCGCAAAGTCTGTGACCGATAAAATGAAGCTCAAAACCCTCTAAATCTTTCGATGCCCAGGGGGAGGTGGTAGGTGTGGGAATGGGAGGAGAAATAAAATAGCAAAGATGGGGCTGCAGGAAAAAAGTTGGGATACGATTATCGCGGTCGCGTCGAATCGCAAAAGCACTTTGAAATAGTTTTCTCTTTTCATGTGTTTAACTCTTTCAACCCTCTTTATTTCTCTCGCGCCAAAAAGTTGCGTACAGTCAAGAGATAGATTCACAAACAAATTTCCAAGTCCTTTAGGAGAAATCAAGTGGATCGTACATGCCAACCCCTTTCCCCAATTTCACGCTACAATTCTAAACCCCTCTCGATAACCTCCAGCCATCCTCAGTCCTTTCTGCAACAATGGGAGAATGTTCGTTCTAGTTTTATCAGACATTTATTGCTGTGAGGATGTATAATAACTCGTTAAGCGAGAAGCAAAGAAATAAGGCCAAAGGCGCGGGTGGAGGACATGACGTTTAACGGGATGTTTGGGAGAGAATAAAATCGGTGGTAGTGTGACTCACAGTTGTGGAGGTCAGCTTTACTCGCGAGTTGTAAAACTCGCGTCGTAAAGATTCGTGTGCTGCAGAAAAACGAACGAAAGAGAGAGTGAATGAGAAGATAGTATAGGAGTAAGACAGAGGGGGAATAAACGGGGATGAAAAACAGGATGAAGGGGTTGAAGAGAACGAAGTGGTTGGCGGTCGCCAACGGAATTGGGGTGGAAAACATTGCGCGCCATGTCTCCCTTTTCATATTTTTTTTTTATTTTCTTTTTTTTTTCTTTTTTCATGAAGATTTCAGAAAGGGTGAGAAATTTTATCCGGCAATTTGACAGCACCTGAGAGAGTGTACCAAATGAGATTTACGAATGTTGAAAAAAATAATATCTATTTTTATCCCTGAATTTTTTCCCACCGACAATTTTTATTATTTTCATGATTTCATTTTTGATAAATAGATAAAATGAATAAACGAAAAATATATTATATTATATATTTAATTAATTATCAGAGTTTTGACGTACCAGGTGTGTGACAGTGACTCGAAATCGGCGCAGGTGGTGGAGGACGAAAATGGTAGTTGTATAACGACTAGTTCCAATTCTGCTTAGTGAATATATATTGGATCCAGAGGATAGTTGCACGTTCTCAACGTGTATCACACCACCTTTAGCATACCGCTATACCCAGATGCTCGACAGTTATCGGGTAATTTTGTTACGTTAGTTATGAGGAGTTTGAATCGGGTTACAAAATTACGTATTTTGCTCTTCCTCTGCATCTTTGTGACGTGCATGATCTAGATGACGCAGTTTGGGGCTGTGAAGGATTCTAAAGATTAAGTAGTAAACTGAGAGAATGTGATAAAATTTTATTTTATTAGGAATTTATAACAACATGTTTAATATAAATATTTATTATTCATAATTTATTTATATCTGTGATTAAGATGAATTTATTTTGATCTCTTCTTTCGCAAAAAGCTTTTTTATTGAGTACAGTTAAAAGAGAAATATTTGAATAAATATAGCAAATGGAGTATTGATGATGGATCATATGAAATGTGAAAAAATAAAAGTTTAAGGGTTGTGAAAAGGTTGAGAAGGGGCTGACGAGAGAGGGAGAGAGCGCAGAAATAGGGTACGTCCACAAATTGCATCCTCTGCTTTTTCTCAAAGCGTAGAAAATTGGAAACTTTCCGCGCGATAAAATCGGCCTTAATTTTCAATAAATTCAGCTTTACCTGTAAAAAGGTGAGGGGTTGAGAGCTTGCGAAAAGTGAAGCGGATGGAAAGGGGGTTGAAGGGTGAGAGAGAAAGTAATAGATGAAGTGGAGTTTTAGCTGGTGAAAAAAAAAAAATTGTCTAGGAAAAAGAGCGACGAAACGAGGGAAGAGATGATGGGGGCAACTGTCGTAGAAGAAAATTTACTTGGTAATTATAAAGTTACCGTTGACTTACGCATAGTTGTGAATATTCCATAGTGATTACATCTATGATCGCATAAATTGCTTCAGTCCTTTCTTCTCTTCATTTTATCTTCATACAATTATTCATATTTATTTTTTTTTTTATTTTCTTTTCATATTTTTATTCATCGTCGACCCCACATTGATCACAGTAGGTAGTCAGCATACAGTGAAAAATAGAAAAATATAATTTTCTCGATTCTCTCGTGATTTTATATTTCATTCTATTGTCGAGTCAGTGATATGAAAGTATGGATCGATATTATGATGAAGAATTCCTTCATATTTTATCTTAATTAAATAAATTTACATGAAAATTGCATCAAAAGTTAAAAACTCATAAATGTATTTCAATCAAATTAAATTTATTTTTCATAATGAAAAATTGTATTCTCATTGCTATTTAAAAATAAAAATGAATATATATTTATTTTCTTTTTTTGACTATAATTAACATTTTGTATGTCTTCAAGGAAGAAATGATTGAGAAATGGGAATAAGAAAGCGGTGAAGAAGAACGACGTCAACAAGAAAAATTAATGGTTCGTCGATTTTTTCATTAATCAGAATGTTTATTAAAATAAATTGCCATTTTACGAAAGACCAAACATCCATTTCACTCTCAATATAACCTCAATTCTAAAAAATACTTTGTTCTAAAACAAAATATTCTCAATATCCTATTAACTTATTCATTATTTCTTCTTCAAGTAATAGCAAAATTAATAATAGTAATCAAAATTCACAAAGAGAACAATTGAGAAATAGTGTCAAATGAAATTTTTTAGCCTAGTAGAAATTGTCCTGAAATGTCAGACACGAGATAAACTATTATACAAAAAGTCTGCAATGTCATAAAGTTCTCTACAAATGCAATTTTCCCTCTGCTTTCATATTTTTTTATTTATTCCTTTATTTCTCCACCATCGCCCACACATAATATAACACTGGAAAAATATTTTTATACGTGTCTTGATGCGCATTCAATAACATTATACACAAATAAATAAATATATATATTAATATATTTATACATACATATATAACTGCATGGATAGCCGTTATTTTATTGGACGTTTATAAGCGTCTGGCTATCTAATTTCGATGCGGGCAATAAAAGATGCCATTTTTCAAAATGATTTATTCCATTGCCACAATGAATTTTCTCGTTCTCCTTTCTCTGGATATTTTCTGCCACCCCCGTCAAGGGAGTAAAAACCACTAGACCATAAGCACGCGCAACCTCCGCCATTTTCACAGTGTGAGGATAAAGAGGCTGTGTATATACATATACACATACGTATATTGGTAAAGAGGGTTGCAAGAAGGGAGTGAATTTTTTTTCCCGCGAGGCTATTTAGTGCATCTGCCTCCAGGGGAGCATCCGGTTAGAGGTACTGGTTGCTATTTGATGGTTTATGGAAGGGTGGAAGGTGAACAAGAGAAATTCTACTACGTGACCGGTTTTCCGTCATCCCTTATTGAAATAATATTCTCCATAGGTTTAGTTATCTGTATAGGTAAGAAGAAAAAAATTTTTATTTTATTTTTAAATATTTTTTGTCTATTTTTAAATTACTTTTTGAACTTACAAGTCAATTGGGAATTTTGTGATGAATATATGTGTGTGTGTATTGTATACATATACATGTATATAAGTATGTGTGTGATTGTTTGATAGGGTGGATTCATGTAATTCCAAGGAGAAATTTCTAAAGTGCCCAGAGAAATTTCGTATTGTCAGATGGGAAATGGATTTGTTAAAATTCCATTATAGAATTAGATTTGGTGGTTGTTAGAGAGATAGAAAGAATGAGAATGCGAATGAGAGAGTGAGAGAAAGAGAGTGGAGAAAATGAAAGCTCCAGAGAGTGGTTGGATAACGCAGCGATTTCCCACGTGCTTAGGATACTACTGGTTTGGAATAAAATAAAATTAAAAGGGTTTTTCTCCGCAAATTTTTTTCTACTCATTTTATCATTTAGTGGTTTTATTTTTTTTTTTTTCGCCCTCGAGTTACTTTTACCCCTTTGCTATTTCTCGCTTACTCTTTCTTGTTTGTCAAGAGTCCAGCAGCGCATAAACCCAAGGCCATTTTCAGTTGTACCAGTTTTAAAAGTGGGTATTCGAGAGCCTCGAGGTAACTCACAGAAAAGTGTAACTGAGCGACAGGGGATTTCTTGAATCTCCAACAGTGGTGTTGGATGAACGCAGTGCATATATGTATACAAGTGTAGAAAAAGTTATAAAGACTAGCTTGAAAAAAATAATAACCACAACGAAAATTCTCATTTCCGTTTTATGCAAATTTATCTCATGAAAATAAATATTAAACAAAAAACTTTCTTCATCAATTTTTCACACACAAAATAATTACCACTAATATTAATGAGCCTTCAATTTAATTTTTTATATAAATACCTCAAGTCTATTGAACATTATTTTTCATCCACTAAAAGTTAATTATAATACAATAATATAATTTATTTTAAAAGTTATGTTTAATTGGAAAATAAAAATAAAACAATATGAAAAATTCTTTTGAACAATTTTATGTTGTCATTTTAATTCACCGGAAGTTGGTACATGAAATAATAGCGTTCAATGATATATATTCGAAAGAACAGAATGAAAAATAGAACACAAATTGCAAGAAGGAAGAGATAGTACCTTAAATAATAATAAAAAAATAGAAGAAATTGAAACAAAGGATGCATCCGTCCAGTATTATTTTCCCAGAGGGTTGTACAAGTCTGTCGTGCACAACCACTTCTCTATTTCCACCACTAGCTACTCTCTATACCGCCTTTCATTTTCTACATTTCCATCCCTCTCCCCCTGCGCCACTGTAACTACTCTTTATTCTCGTTTACTTTACATACACAACGGCATCATAATACCTAAGTTTGATTTTTTTGGAGACGTGAATTGAGGCCGACAGTTTCGAAGACAGCCCTTGCGATTAAAACAAAAGATGGCGGGAAATAAAGACTAAAAAAAACTAACACAAACATAAAACATATACTCACATATATTCTTTGCTCTCGTATTTTTTTTTTCCTCTTTTACTTCTTGATTAAAAGAAATGATGAGGAGTGTAAATATAAAAGGCATTGTTGACCCTCTCAATTGACAAAATACTTTTGTCTTTCTATGCCCTCTTTCTTTTTTAACCCCTTATGTTCATATTTTTATTTTTAATTAATTTTAATTAATTGAATACTCGGAATAAATTTACAGACAATTATCCTTTGATGTTCATGCTGATAATTAATGAAAATTTTCACGACATGGACATTTAAATGAGACATTATCTTCGTTATATGAGGGCTGAATTTAGTATAGATTAATTGGCGAGACGATTGTGCAATGCGGCATCAGTGAAAGTGAATTGAGGAATACTTATCAAGTTTAGTTTGACTAAGAAGTTAATACAGAATAGTGGTTTTGGCTTGCACCAAAGGTTATCGCAGTTGACCCTGTGGAACTTGAACAAAGTTGATGGTTTGTGCGCCATCATGTCACAAACTGTATATAACTAAAAGTAGATGAGAAAATAGATGGATGGAAATATTGGCTTATTGAATTTTGAGTGTGATGTCTAGGACAAGACACTAGATCCCCTTGGATGAATATCAAGTAACACATGAATAGCCAAAGTCTTGTCCTCAAAGTGAATTTACAATATACATAAACGAAAATAAAATGTTTTGCAAATATTATTTGACAGGCAATAATAATAGTTTGATAATTAATTTTCGTTAAATATCCATCGGGAAATTTATAATTATATTAATATATTTTAAATATTATTTAATTTATTTAATTTAATTTAATTTAATAATGTCAACGAATTTATTTTGTACAAATAAATTATATTTTTATTTTAAATTGATATATAAATATTTAAATAATAATTAATGTATAGATTATTAAACAAATAATACTCACTATCACTTTCAATGTTTTATTTATTTTTCTCTGCTCTCAGCTGTTTTGTATTTTGTGTTAATATTATCTATTACGATAGTGTTGTCTCTCAGGTGTTCCGGTAAATTCAATGAAACTCAACGTTAGTGTCTTTGAATGCAAATTAACAGTATAACACTGTAGATTGTTTGTTTCATTTGCATTTGTGGCGAGAGTAGACAGAAGAGAAGCAAATAAAATTTCCCTCTCTTTATAAAATAATAATCTTACCCATAATTAATTTTTTTCTTTTCACTTATTCTAAAATACTAAAATATATTTTTAAAGTAAACTATTTTTTCTTCAAGTAGTAATACCCCTGAACTACACAGACATGATATTCGAGGGGTTGAAAAATAATGAAAGTGAAAAAGTGAAAGATGTAGAGAATAAATATAAAAAAAAAATATTTATATGAGAAGTGTAGTTTGATATACTGTGTGTAAGGTGTATAGTTTACTACTGCAAGTTAACCAGAGTTGGAAAATACAATAACAGCTCGGCAAATGTGAGGAGGGATATTTGTATGTATATTTATACGTCGGCGTTTGTTTCGCGCCGGAACAAAGGAATCTCGGATGACAAATGTCGAGAATGCACGCGGCGGTCAACCGGATCCACAAGCGCATTTGCTCCTTGCTCTAAGAGGGTTCGCGAGGGATGAAAAATAAAGGGAGGAATAATAATAAAACAAAAGAAATTAAAAAATAAATAAATTAATACATTTTAAAAATTTTTCCTCATTCGAATTTTTAATATTATTTAATTTTAATAAAATTAATAATGTACATAACACATCAATAATTTTTTTCCCTTCATCATTTATCCATCCTTAATAGTCCTGTATATCACAGATATTAATTCCACCTACGATTCACAATTACGAAAAAATTTTCAATTTATTTTTCATTAAAACGAAAATATTCCTTTTGTTCCAGCAATTTTTTACCTACAAATATTCTGCACGAATTAAATATCAAATATCGCTTTTGTTTCATTTTTTTTTACATACCAATATGCATATACATATGTGATAATTTTTTTTATTCGCGTTTTGAAACACGTTAAAAAAAATACGATCGACCGTCGCCAGTAGCTGCAACAAAAAACTAAAATACGTATAGATATTCATGGCAGGAGTTATGTTTGTGTTCGTGATCGTCTGTATATTATACACATACACAAATTCCATTGTGTATGTATATGCAGAGAGGAAAATAGAGATGTGAGTGGACAGGACGTACATATGTAAAGACACGTGTAAACCAACTGACCACGAGTCATCGATCCTCTCTCACCAAGTACTCTAGTGACGTATTGTCGAGAAGTTAATCAAATCGTTTTCACCAATTTATCAGAAAGCCTCAAGCGTATCTGTATATCTACAATACAAATAAACCTATACATAAATCCCCATACATAACAATAATAAACACATAAATAATAATAGATAAAATAGAAACAAAAATTAATTACTAATTATTCAAATGAGAATTCGCATTTTAGACTTGAAGAAAGTGAATAAAATACACAAAGCAATAATTACAATTAAGAATAACAAAGTTTATATTATTATAAATTTGTGTGTATAGTGAGGATATACATACATACGTATACATGGAGAATTGTTAGTGAAAATAGAGGCAACAATATACTTCTCCATTCGTTCCACGAAGTGGTTAGGATTAAGCCGCAAGTGGGCTTTATATCCTCGCTAATTCAGTTAATATCGCGTCGTTATCATGGCCCAGGGGGAGCTTTCCAGTCACCTCCTTGCATGCACGCACCATATGCATGAAAATTTTCCCCTTTTCACTTCGTCCCTAGTGTTTTGTGCCATCTCTGTTTCTCTCTTTAACAATAAATAAAATATATGTACGAGTGTATGTAGGTATATGAATATAAATACCAACACTAGCAGTAGCAGTAACGCTGCGTAAACATTAAGGTATTTACGAAGTGCCACACATCCACGACATTAAATTACGTACGCGATAAAATTTATCTTTCATGCCTTTAGGTGTAGTTTAAACTATTAAATCAAAATTTAATTTAACTAAAGTTTCTATAGCAATAATGAAAATTTTATTTAATGTGTAAGAGAATTTATTATATAAGATTTGTAAGTTGTGTTTAATATTGAAATTGTGTATTATAGATGGAGATATTGTGTAATATTTTATGATGAGAGAAGAAATAATAAGAGGTGAAGACAAATTGGAATTACTAACGAACCTCTTTGATATAGTTGTACAGTTATACACACTTTTATTGTAATGTATGTAATATTTATGTGCAGGGTTAGAGTATGACACAGATTCCACGTGTCAAATGTGACGTTTCATACTGTTACAACTCAACGACATTACAAATTCTGCGTGTTCTTACACCACCGTAGACAGTTGACTATTCTGGGTGCGTTCAATTCATGAATACATAACGAAGTCGTGAGAGAAGGAAAAGACCAACCGAGTTTATATACGTTTAAATATGTACACATCGTCACATATAAAAAAAAAATAAAGTGTGAATTATAATAATTGAGTGAAGAACGAAAGAAAAAAATAACGCACGCAACAGAAATGAAATAATTAGAGAGAAATAATTAATGCACGATGAGAATAAATTTATTTCTCTGTGAAAAATTAATAATATTTATATTTTATTTTATTAATATACTTGTGTATATTTATTTATTAATTGTTGAGGTATATTCACGATATTTTTGTGAGAAATTTACGTTAATTATTTTTGCAGAGTTGATTGCAAGGAGCTAGTTTCACAACCATATTATAGAGACTGAGTATAATCATTTCATTGTTGCAATAAGAGGGAAGGATCGTTCGTTCTCGATGATCGATTGTGTGAGTAATCGAGAAGTGAGAGAGTTGAAAAGAGAGGAAGAGAGATCGCAGGTTGAATGATGAGAGAGGATTGGATGGTGAGAGAGGCCTGAGAAAATCGATTTTCTGTACACTCAACTATATCTGCTTTCTTCTTTATCTATTCGATCGCTATTCAAACGCTCATCATCTCTATCTAACGATCTATCTAGTTCTCTATTCGGATATATGTATGTATATATAAACATTTCTCTCGCTCTTCAGCTCTCAATTTCGTTCTCGCTTTCACCTATATCCTTTCCATAGACGTATGCGCCACTAATTGGAATTCCTCGAGCAAAATTCTCCTCTAGAATCGCATGATCGTATCACAGAGAAAGCGCAATTTCGCGTTGTCGCGATAAGAGGTAAAAGGACTTGTGATATCCTACCGTTAACGCATCCTGCACATAACTGTAAATATTCCTTTTTCTTATATATATTCCAAATTGAAATTATATCAAAATATAAATGAGGAAAAAATATTGGAGATACAATATCAAGTATCTTGGAAATTGATTCAGTTATTTTCTGTTTAGATTCGTTAATTTTATATTTTAAATCGTGCAAAGTTATGAAATAAAAAAATTTTTTGCAAGTGAATGAGACGGAAAAGCACTGGGGGAAAATGGAAAAGCTCATATTAATATATTTGTATTTTTCTAAAGGATTTTTCGATGCGGTTACCCCACTATCAACCTTGAATCCTGGATTTCATTTTGATGAGTTCACTCGAGCGTATTTTTTTTTTTTTTCATTCCCTCTTACGTTTGAAAGGGACTTGAAACACACCCCTATCTATACTATTACTCTGTCTATACACCACCCATCCCAATCTCACTCGCATTCCCCGCTTAAAGTCCACACAGTTCAATAGCGACCATTGAATACCAATGTAAACGTTTTTATTATTTTTTCGTTTCATTTTTTTATTTTCCTTTCTATTCGACGAAAGAATCGGCAGATTCTCACGTACATACTACATATAACCCAGTGTTATTATTTCTTATTTTCCCGATTCTCGATATGCCTTCCACCCATTTTCAATTCTACCCCATCACGTCGTCCATCGCGAATAAATTCGTATCTTGTACACAATCATTTGCAACTTTTCCTTCGGTATATTCGCCCGTTTTACGAACCAGTCAAAGCGAGTTTTGATTTCGATTCCGAGATGAGAACAAGAGGTCATTGAGGAACATGAGGGTTATATTTAGTGTTGGTATGAGAAGACAATAGAATATATGTATAGTCATATTTATTTCGGGCTTTAAGCATTAGAGACGAAACGACAACGGATAAGCCTACAAAATTGTAGTAGCAAACTACGTTACTTTATTTTTTTTTTCTACTGAGACTTTTTTTTTTTTTTTGCCAAGGGTACGACCGCCATTGATGGGCGACTTATGCGAGTAAAAATCGAAAGGGCTTCTCGATTGAGTTTATTCCAAGATTGAAACACGACAAAAAAATATATGAAAAAAAGTAGATCCAGACGACTGTATTAACTCGGTCGTTGCTACGCTTCAGATTTTTCAATAGCGTCTTTTTTTTTTTTTTTTTTTTTTTTTCAAGTTAATCTTTTATTTATTTTCCCGTGCACGAAGTGGACTTTTATGTGTAACTCCAATAATTTAATTTGACATGGCTGCATGATTTTACAGCGGAATAGTGTGCAAAGATATTGATATAATTATAAAATTTATCTTTATCTTTTTGAATATTTTATATAATTGTAATTAGAATGTATTTTTTATTTAATATTTTTCTTTTTTATATTTTATTTTGGCTTTATATAACGTCACGAACATTATAATATAATATTGAATATCTGCTCGTGAGAGATTAAATCATGAAATCGTCAATTTGTGTATTTGTAAAATTTTAATAACGTTAAAATATTTAAATGACTTTATATTTTTTTTTTTTATATTTACACAGTTGTCTATTTTTTTCTACACATGCAAAAGCGTACAGTAGCCCATCAGAATAGTATGAAAAGTCAATATTTGACGTTGATAAAAATTCAAATTCATCCACAACAAAAACAATCACTTTTATTCCGACTATTCCAACAATATGAGTTATAAATATTTACTAGTACAGCTTATTTACATAACTCTTTTTTTCTACTGAAATATATACTGATTTTTATATTTTACAAAAAATTAAAAATAACGAGAGCATGGGTAAATATATTTAAATATTGTATCAATTTTTTTCTCATGAAATTAAAAAAAAAAATTAAACCTTTGATCATCAGAGTTTGTTTGACGAATGGGAAATTCGTGAGTATAACACGTTTTAATAATCGGGCCAAAAACTAATGTCAACATTGGCAAAAATCCAAATTGAACAATCCCCAAAGTGTAATGTCAATTAAAATTAAGTCACGCATAAATTTATACATCTCCCTATAATAACCCAACGAGTTCTTGACAAGCTTAAAAATTTTTTCACCTTCAATTAAACCACAAAGTCCTCATACAATAATACAAACCTATCACTAACACAATCCTCCACCTAAATATCCATCACCAATACTCATTACTAACCAACAAAAAATAATTCCTTTAAAAAAAAAAATCCCAAAATATTTTCCATCAATTATCATCATCCACATTCCCTTTGTCCTCTCACTGATTCCCCAATAACATAATAAATCTTTTTATTTTCTCCCCATCTCCGTATTCACCATTTTGCATACAGCTCACAGTTCAATAACGTTCAGTTACTTTGAGAAAAAGAATGACAATATTGTCTCGTTGCTGTTGCAACGAGTTGTGGGCAAAAAAAAAATATGAGCTCATAAGAAACGTCTTCTTATAAGTATATACATTTATTACTCGGTTGAGTAGTGAAGCACGTTGGGCAGGGGTTGAGTTGAAGGTAGAGAAGAAGTATAACAAGGGTGCGGTGGAATATAACTGTGTGCAAGACTGCAAGAAGATGTACTGAGCATATCCATCCCCGTATATATACCAAGTTATAAACTGGTGTGTGCATCAGGTAGTCATGAAATCCGGCCGTTGTCGTCGTTGAAAGCGACATACATATATATAAATATTCTTTTTTTATTTTAGCTCTCTCTACCTTTCATACATTCACCCTCTTTATATCTTCTATACTCGTATTTTCACTTCGCCGCAAATCACGACAAAGATTGCGCAATAAATTATATAAACAAAAAAATGTTTTATTTTATCGTAGATACAAAATATAAACCGTGATTCTTTTCACAATGAATAAATGATAGAGGGATAAAAATGTTTGGTATAGCCAAATGAAACTTGTAAATTATACATTTGGTACAATGAGACTTGACTTTTCGAATCACAGCGAATCGTTATCATTTATATAAATATATATAGAGAGAGTAATGTTAAAAGAGTGCAGAAGAAATGGGAGGGAGATGGGAAATAAGAGAAACGGTCAGCCAAAAGGGAACTAAAGGAGGCATCGATAGCCTCGAGGCGGACGAAACTTTCTCAACGGCGTACATTTGGTGGGAGTGCTTAAAACAAATTAACGTCATTAATTCCCACTGGAGTAGAGAGAAACGATGGCGAAAGGGGTTGGAGGGGATTGGTGAGGATGGTAAACTTGGGTAGGGGTATAGCAGCAAGTAGAGAAAGAGAGATGAGGCGGCCAAAAATAAAAGGAGTTGAATTTATATTCGCGCTGATAGCGACTGAGCTGAGAAACTGCTTGACTGGCAAGATAACGCCAGCTCAAGCCAATTACATTCACTTGCGTTCTTGGACTCTCCTCCCTTCCTCACATTCTTCTATACCTCACTAACCCCCTCACTATATTCCTTTCTCTCTTTTCTCTTTAACTAAAGCCATGTCCTTTTTACCTAAGTCCACCAACCTATTTCACCTTTATCGTTTTTTTCTTTTTATTCTTTTCAACTATTCGTTTTTTCATATATTATATCTACAATTTTTTTTTTCTTTCTGTTCTTTATCGTGTATGAAGGCGATGCCAGTTCACAAGACAATGGTGAATACCAACATTATCTAGGTCTCGGCAATTAGGGAAAATAAATAGAAATAAAAATATAAAAACTATCATACTTTGCAATCATACTCGGTATACAAAATTTTATTCCCAAATATATTCATTCTTTTATTATTATTTTTTTTTTATCTCTCACTCTCTTTTAACATTTTATTTTATTTCCCTTTGAATAATGCACTCTCGCTCTCTTTTGCAATTTAAACAAAAATATTCAAGACGCGTTTTTATAATAGAAAATATTCTTTGGTGAAGTAAAAGGGCCTGAAAATAAAGAATTCTTTTTCTCTGTACTATGCATCGGTGTTTCT
>JAQQBR010000003.1:8520756-8532456 GCA_030347285.1 Microctonus hyperodae | reverse complement strand
TATGAGATTGGCAAAAGTCATCGCAAAACTTTGCCTTCTGTTCGCATACGGTTGTTGGAACGTGGGGTATAAAGGAAAGAAAAAAAATGAAATAAAATAATGTGGATTGCAGTAATAGAGCAGAGCAAAGAGAAAAAGAAAATGAATGGAGAATACGGGAGTGTTTGGGTGTGAGTGAAAAAAAATTATATGTATACATGTATATATTCTTATATAAAAATGATGAAGGCAGCAGGCAACCAAGTAAAATCGTATCGCTGAGTTTTAAAGACGCCATAAAGGGAGTCAACGTTTCGAGGCTGTCGAGCGAATAGAAGCAAAGCTGAAAAACTTTTCTCGTCGATCCTCTTGGGCTCGTTCTCCAAGCTCTTGCATCCTCGCTACCTCCTCTATTCCATGCATTTTCTTTTATATACCTACACACATACGAACGCATGACATCCCGGAAACAAAGTTAGTGGGGAAGAAAAAAAAATAGGAGGAATTTTAAAGAATAAAAGAAAAAGAAATAGCTACGTCTTGTAGTGGGAAGAATTTTGTTTTATCGAATCTTTTTCTTATTTTTTTTTTTTTTTTTTGGATGTATATAAATGTATGTATACATTTATATACATGTGGGTACATGTAAATATAAAATATATTTTATGATAGAAATGTTGCGGAGAGGTTGGAGAATATTTTCAAGTCACGCGATTTATTCTGAACGATATTTGATTGTAGAAATTTTACCAAAAGCGATCTTAATTCGTTGAAAAGTTCGGATTAATGTATATATACATTTGATATACAATGATGGAAAGTTGTTATGCACACACGAGTTACAAGCTAATAACTCGAAACACGCGAGAAAACTTTAAGTAAAATTTATCATCGATTTTCGCCAGACATGTCAACAAATATATAAAACAAAAAATTGTATATATATTCTTTCAATTTTATTTCATGTTCACACGGACATGATGATAAAGTGTCAATTTACTTCGTAAAATTTCGTGACATATCCAGTAATAAATATTCCTTTTTATTTACCGATATAAGTAGCTAAATATTTACATATATTCATATTTATAGAATTGACTTATTTGAGGCACACAATGTTTATATGTTGGCTTTTACCATTGATCTCCTATCATCGTAAAGGGCTGTTGTGAGCAAGCAACGGACCAATTCTACCCTCCATAATATTGTATTACATGTACTGCTAAAGTGAATTCAATATATCTATGTATATTTGTAAATGGAAAATGTCAGAAAAGGAAAATACGAAGAATTATAATAACAAGAATAAAAAAGAGAGTATAATAGTGAGGATGAGCAGATAAAAGGGACTTTGGATTTAAGTGTCATCCTTTTTGAATTGCCAAATATACCAAAAGTATTGATATGTATATTATATATACAACTATATCCTAATAAAAAAACGTTGATCGTTTCCAAAAATTTTCATTCAGTGTCTCGATCTTTTTGCATAAAAATATCGATGTCCTTGGAAAATTTTCTGTCTCCATTTATTTAACGTCCTCCGAATAGACTTAAATGATACTCATTCTCTATGTATCTATTCTATTCCCCCTCTTTTTTCACCAATTTATTTTTTTCTTCTTCATCTCCATTCGTTCCCTTTTTTTATTTTTTTTTATTACCATTTTTCCCCGAAAGATCTAAAGATTTTTCCAAATGTTCGCTCTCGTATTTTTCAACAGCCCCAACAGCAAGTGAATCACCGACAAGCCTCAATTTTAACGTGCTCACTGCAAGCTCGTTTAGTTATACGGTATAAATTTTGTACGCGACACTAGCGCCCACTGCTGCCATTTTGTGCGCTTCTGTCAGTGGCGTACGGTGGAGAAAACGTTTATTGCTCACTTTCTCGCTTTCTTCTTTCTCTATACTACCTACTATTTGTGATCGTTTGAAAGTACTTCGTTCTCTACCATATAATACGGCGGTAAATACCAATGATAGGAGTGAAGTCGAGATAGAAAGAATAGAAAGAAGACATAAAGAATAAAAATAAAGAGGTGCCGAAATAATAAAAAATCCATTGGTTTTTATTTATTCCATCTTCAACTAAATAACAGTATCCATTTAATATACATTCATTTTTCTTTCTTTTCTCCAATATTATTCCATTATCATTTACACAAAACGTTATTTGCCTATTATTCATCGCGCTATTTGTGCATTTGGCAACACATAACAATTAACCACACCATCCATTAGGGCATTAACGCGGATTTGGGCATTTGGAGGCTGGCTAAACCGTGACGCAGCCGGATGCGAAGAGATATGTATACTGTTGGACCAATATGACGAACAGAGGAGTGAGCAAGTATATCTACGTTGCAATATTCCATGAAATGTTACTGGATCGATGATTCACCCCTGATCCAGAGGACACCATCGCTGTTTGATCCTCCAATGACGCTTGTGGTGTCTTGTTTAATATTACCTACAATGTTAAAACAATAGATATAAATATTATCTACACATCCACAAGCACAAACAAACATCAATATATCAATCAGAATTATTTTAGTCTAAATAGTTGAAAGATTGAAAACAATTTATTATAAAATTACCACAGTGAAAAAAAAATTTGGTGAATTTAAATAATCTGTTATTTGTATTGGAAATTAAGAGTCACAATTAAATTGCATCGCGATCGAAAAAGAATGACTTGTGTGGTCAGATGGACAAGTACAGACATGAAGTAAAGAGCAGCGTTGTCACTACAGACAGTAATAATAATAGAGCTTTTTGGATAAATTTTTGATTAATAAAATAAACACTTGAAAATTCATATTGCATGTTCATTGAAATAGTAACAAACACGAAAAATCGTGTATGAACAGTGTGCACAATACAATTATAAAATTATAACTAAATGTTTACCGTTTCATGAATGTTTGATAGTAATTAAATTTATATTGGAGCTCTAAATCTATAAGAAATTGTTTTGGTAAATTCGAATTTATTTATTTTCAAATCTTTCAATTCTAGAAATTTTTTATTGAACTTCGAGTATCAATTTTTTAATCCAAATAAATGCAATTTCTTTGTTTCAACACCTCGTTCAGTTGAACCAACTAACTCTAATTATTAGGTGCCGATTAACCAAATTTTTTTTTCAGTGCATGCTTTATTTAATTTTTTTATTCCGGGGGCTTAAATTAGTATTAGCACTATTATAAATAATATTATATGTATTATTGTTGTTTTTAAAATAAATTACGATAATTCATGTTGCAATATATATTGTTAATATAGACAATATATTGGCGTGTACCACTCTCACTATCTCATTCTCTTCCTCTCGTCCGAGTTATCGGAGGTTGAGCATCTAGACCCTTCCGGTTGCCACTTATCCCACCCCTATGTGCAGTCACCCGTAAACACATATATGTATACATATCTACATACATTTACATATATCTATGTATGTATAAGTGCCTATTCTGCGTTACGACAATTAGGTAACGGAATGCAGATTGTGGTACGAAGCTAGTCATAGCTGCAACACTGTTCTAGGAAACAGAAGACTATTGTATATGGGATGCTGTGAATAAAGTGTCATGTGTTTGAGTTTCATGGGGTTTCAATGCAAGGTGAGACAATATGCAAAGACACTATGGTGGTTTTAACGTGTGGTAATTGATTTAGTGGTAAAACTAGAGGTAGAAAGTGTGACGATATTTTTGGTATGGATTTTTTGTGCTGTAGAATATTTTTTATTTGATAAATTGAAATAGGAGTTAATATTTAATTTTTATTGAATGAATGATGTAGGTTTTTGTGAAGCTTTCGTGTGGGAAGATGATGAAAAAATGTGTCGAATGTGAATTGAGTCAGTGTGGTAGAATCGATCAATGAGAATACGCATTTGTTATTCATATGGGGATGAGAAGAAAAAATGAAACAAGAAAATTGGTGCGACGAATGTGATGGGGATTGAAGCCGGCTCTTTTATATATGTGTGTATTTTTTTTTCTTTCGTTATATTGCTCTCGTTTATGACTAACGAATCGATTGGACTAGCAGCTCATTCAGTATTGCCATCACGTGTTCCGATTCGATAATATCTGCCACACCATTCTAGAATGAAGAGAAATATTAACGGCGGAGGGACAATAATGATGGTTGAATGTGATTTCAGGGATTGAAGTTTTTGGAAGTAGATTGGAATAGATATTTTTTTGACAATAAAAATAACGATTATGATGATAGTATTATAGTTTTAGTATAGGGGGAATGAAAATATGTGATATTCTAAAATCAATCGACTGTCATATCGGGATTATAGATAAAGGACTATTAAAAGAAATCGAATGATAAAATGAAATGAAAATTTCGTATTGTGGAAATGGGGAAAAGAGAGATGTATGAAATTTTTAAGTAGAATGAAAAAAATTTAACGTGTCGTCTTGATTTCTTTTATAAAATTTCCTTTTTTTTTATTTCAAGCGCGAGATTCTTTCTCTCAATCTCGTCAAGATAACTTTCAGCCACTGGATAGAGCAAACTTTTATATAACTAAAGAAAACTCAAGATCATCCCCTCGCTCTCTTTCATCTTCTTCTACCTTTGGCCTGTGCGACCAAAAGAAAAAAAAACCTCCCGATCCCTTTCCCTCTCTCCCGTAACAGGGAAGAGAAATGTCTTCGTTATCATTCCCATTTCCGAGAAAAATCGACGAAGAAAAGAGGAATCCCGTCGAGTTTGCGAATTCCTTCAATAATTTCCGGATTATATCCAGAGTGTGCGTGGTTAGAATCAATACGTAAATATATCTTGAAAGAAAAAAAATAAAGCTAATCCAATTCCTTCACGACGCACCATGAGTTTCGAGAATTTTTTTTTCCATCGCTTTCCACTACAAAGCACCGTCAATTTATTTGAATATTTCATGAAAAAACCACTTCCACTTCAACGCAGACGGTTAATGACTTGTATACTTGGTAATTCCGCTAACTCCAAACATAATGACACTAAAAATCACCACACTCACACAGTAAAATACCTAGATCCAGTTCGCATTTCATCTCAATTAAATTTTCACACCAGTATGTGTATAAATATAACTGATCTAGATAAAAGCACTGAGCAAATTCGAGTGAAGTGGTGTCTTTAACCGAAAGACAGTGGAATGAAAGAGGATTGTAATAGTCTCACCAGGAATGTGCTAGTTGGACTTGTGACGCAAACATACGCTTCAAATACGATTTCAAAAGGCGTTTGGCGTGTGTCCCAGGGTGTTGAAGGGGTTGACGTGAGAATTCCACGGTGAGGCGACGATCGGTTTGCACCCTCCAGGGGTTGGTTCATCTTGTTAGGAGAAGAGCCACTCGACGCAAGCAAACCATCCCTTATGTACTATATAATTCAACCAACCCCATCTACTTCCTCCAACGTCTTCAGTATTTTCTCTCATTCCCCTTTTTCAAGCACAATGCTTTAAGTGGAAGATGGATTAAAGGGGGTAAGTGGACGCTTCAACACCCTGTGTCGTTCGTTGCACCAGTTTCTCAACTCATTGCTTTCACATCTGTCTCAAGTCGAAGACATATACACGGTACACTAGAAATATTTATTTATATTAATACATCCTTGCAATGTTTAGATATCTGATGAACAATTTCGTATTCGTAGTTGATTTGGAAATACAATTCAAAATGTTTTTCACGAATGCTTAAGGATTATTCACTTGGTTTGTAGTGATGTGCATCATTGCAGTGATAGTAAACACGTGTTTAAATGTCATGACATTTAGTTATTTTGAAGTGGTGGTTTAGCTTTGAATAATTATGTACTTGCAATGATTTTTTATGAATTTTATTTTATAAAATTTTCAACACTTCCATTCTGTATATTTCTCTATTGTTTAATTATTTATATTATCCATCGTGATTGCTACATCTCGTCTTGAATGTGGTGCTGGTGGGAGTTGCGAAAGTGCTCTTGTAAATATGATGAATGGTTTCGAATTAATTTTGCGTTTCAGCAGGTTTGGGAAATTCATATTTTATTTGACATTTAATGTGATATGAATTGGTAATTTTTCCATTTGTTTTTCTACCCTCAACCGCAATTATCCATTATTTGATTTTATTATTAATGATAATGTTTTAATAATATAATTTAATATTATATCAAAATTTCGATTTCACTGCGTCAATATCGCAGTCGCATTTATATATTTGGAGCTGGCGTTTCTCATATTTCTCATATTATATTATTCAAGTTCCATTCAACACATATAGAAACACAAAACAATAAATGAAATTGTGTAAACTCGTGAACGAATAATATGTCACTGACATTTGTGTGAGTAGGAAAATATTGGAAATACAATGTGCGTATGTCACTCGTAGAGAATCGAATTTTGGTTTATTCTCTTGATTGAACGTTTGTTCATTTCCCGAAAGGTGCTATTTATGTTTATGGAATAATGGAAATTTGTCACATAGTATTTGTTCATAATATATACTCATACAATCATAATACTTTCATTTATAAAATAAAATATAAAACACCAACGTCCAGTCTCAGCAATCACTGCTAAAAACTTTGACGCATTACAACTGCAATGGACTCACTCTGTTTATCTATTGCGGTGTGAACTTTAAACTTGAAGAGAAAGGTGAGGTTGACCATAAATCAAGGGTGAGTTGAGAGAGGGACCGAATGAAGGAGAGCAACATTTAAACTAGCCACCTGTAGAGTTCAAGACGAAGTGGCCAGTAGAAGAACGCAATAACGATACAAACGATAAGTAGAATTTACGAAAATGTATTAAAAATTCAATTGTATAACTAATCAATTTTTATCGATCGTTATGCCGTGATTGAAAACACTTTTTAATATTTGTAAAGTAAAATATTCCAAGTTTATTTAATTATATTCCACATACAATATATTTGATTATTATTATTACTATTGAATTTAAAGTTAATAGACGTTTCTTATATTCTCTTTCTTTCACTAATTGTCAATCCTCGGACTGACATGTACTCTCTTCTATCTTCTAACTACAACTAACTTTAATTATTATGATTCACAAAAGTGCATCACTATGAGTATTCCTACGCTCCGGTAAAATAATACATGAGAGGTGCAAAGCGCCTCGTATCTAAAGAATACATCATCCGGACTTATTATAACATGAAAAATAATACTTTCCTACAATATATTTATTTAACTTAATATTTAATCTACCTAATATTGTCCAGACATAACACAATACACAAATATAAAATACACACATAACTGCAGAATAATTCATGCGTTGATGCAAGTATAATAAAAAGATATTCACAATTGTATACAAGTACATATAGTATGAATGAATGCAAGTGTACGTAAGATAAAATCAATAAACATATGTACGTACATACATACATTTACATAGCTAGCAAGTGTAGGTATATACTGATGGAATAGTGAGAAAGAACGTGCAGGAAAAGTGAGTAAGCGAGTTGAATGAGTGTGCGAGAAACTCTGATGTAGACTCTCTTTGCCATTGGGAATGTCCAGGCTGCCGTTAAGGGATTCTAGTGGTGTCCGTCCGTTCGAATGACGATCTCCAGCGATCCAGAAAATAAATCCCGTGCCATTCAACATCCCCTTTTCACTCGCACGCAGTCACCAACTCCCACCGCGATTCAGTGAAACCTCCCGTACCTTTTGTACACTATCCACCGTCCTTTTCACACGAACCTCCTGCGTTCTATGTGTCATGTTGGAGGTTATGAACTCCCAACGGTCACCCACCACTGCTATACATACATACTATCTCCCTCGTTCTTCATGCACCTTTATATTACACTTTCACACAGACACACATTTGTAAATCCCAGAGATCCAGACTGGATTCTGCGCTCTGTATCAGATTTAAAATTCTCCCTGTCGCAAAGCATATCATCCGCATTGATGGTCACTCGATTTTCTCTGCTATATATCACGAAGCACCCATATTTTATTTAACATTGTTCACAGAGAAAACTAAAGGCATCAGAGGTAGAAAAAAAAAATTATAATATAGAAAGTAAAAATAACTATAAAATATTTATACAATATTTTTTCTTTTTTAATTTTGCCTCGTATTTTTTTTTTATTTCTTTAATGCTATAATCTCATACTATAAATAAGTTTGAAATTCTACAATGCAGAATTTATGTATATGTAGGTTAAGATATAATATTGTATAACAGGACAAAGCATCATGTTAGGAGCTTCACTTGAGTAGAGAAGCTTTAGAGGTGGATATAATATGTTCATAGCACCTCTAATATCACTCACTCTTACACCCCATACTTCGTCGTACTGTCTACCTTTTGCCCGCAATCATGTGATTTTGTACTGGTTAATGACGTCATTATGTCAAACTAATAGCTAACTTCTAATGGCAAAGGAGTATTCGTGTAGGGGTGCGACGAGAATTTAGTTAAAATTCAAGAATATATAATTCAGAGTATACAGAAGAATAAAATATAAAATATATTTTTGTTTTAATGTTTGTACTTTATTATTACAATCATCTTTAATATTTTTTTTTTTTCATCTTCTATTTTATATAGAGACTGCTGGTGGCTTGGCTTATAACCAATTTTTTTTTATTGCAATGCACTCGTCATATTGAGAAAACGCAATAACGCAAAATTTTTCAATAAAGCATAAACTACAATATGAATATACATCATTATTATTGTCAAGATTGGCGCGAATAAAGAATTGAATTTACAGTCGACTGCTCAATAGGACGAGACCGAGTGCAACAGTATCACCAGCAGTATGGTGAAATAAATTTGAGCTTCATCGAGCAGGTAAAGAAAAGACATCTTCTTCACTATTGGTAAGCTAACGTTTTCATATTCCACAATTTCTTTTATTTCCTCTTCAATTTTATATTTTTTTAATCATAAATTTTTCTTTATTTCATTTATGTAGACCAATAAATAAGCAAACACTTTAACGAGGTCAATCTAAAATTTAAAAACTAAACGTGAGTGAGATTATGCTCTCATATCAATATACAATTTATAGTTTTACTTTACATGAGGATGTTGCTCGTTTATCGCTGTCATATGATAAAAAAAGCAACAATATATTCGTCACTTAACGAGGTGCTCTAAAATTTATTGATCAATAAATATCCATGTTTATTTTGAAGGATTAAAAAAGTGAATACGATATTGATTCCGCATTATAAATTGAATTATTTATAAAATATAAATATTAAATCATTCTGATATTTAATTATCACATCAAATTACTTCAATCTTATACTAGAAAACAATAAAAAAAAAAAATTGTTTCATGCTTCTACAAAATTAAATCTTCATTTGCTTTTTCATTAGAATTCAATGAATTTATTTACAAAATAATATCCAGTGGAATGAATTAATTAATTGGTACAACATTGCACATTGAATCAATGATGTTTGGATGAATTTAAATTAAATACAGCAACACACATTGTTATTTAGATCTGTGTGTGTCTACATAATAAAATAGAAGATGTAAAGGGGATAGAGCTTGTTTCACTTGAGAAGCAGCTGAGCAATCGTGTGCCTCAGGCAACTCCTGTATCAGTATGCCCTTCCTCAAGGGTACAAGAGGTTCAATGTGTGTAAGGTAATAGCATCGCTATATGTATCCCCCTTTGACCCGGAAATTCGATTACTTCGTAGTGCATCTATTCTAAACGTGCCGACTCCCCTTTAACCCAACTACTATCGTCTCTGATATTCTCTTGTGTTGGCGTGTATAGTCAAGGTTTTGAAGTATTTAAATTATCGTTTTTCATCGTTAAAGCTATGACGAGATCTGTGGTAGAAGACAAAGGTCTGAGATTTTATAAATAATATTTTTTTACTTAGCGTTTGTTTATTTTTTATTTCAATATTTTGTGTGGATATTTTCAAGTGGACACTTGTTTAGATAGAAATAAATATTTAAAATTCTATCGAGAATATAAATTCGGCGGTGAGTTTATGTTGGTTCAATATTACTTGGGTATATCCGGTTATAAAGGAAGCGGATAAAGAGAAGTTGTTGGTATAGGAAGTGATGCTTGAACAGTGAGAGACTGTTCAACGTTTGTTATTTTTCTTATTCACTTGATCGCTTTTCTCACATGAATTTCCAAGTTTATTTGTTTATTCTCCTCCTTCAAGCTTCACCAGATTAAATATATTTTATATGTTTTAATGAATGATTAAATTGTAAATAAAATATGTATGTATAAAATAATATTTTATATTAAATTAATGTGTCATTATTATTTTACCAATGATGAATTGTATAATAAATAAGGTTTCTATTATAATTTACACGCCATTCAATTATATTTCAACATATACAGGTATCGAATTGTTTGTAAATTAATGACTTTGATATGTAAATAAAGGCACAGTGAGGAATTAATCAATGCACGATTTTAATTCAAAATATGCGCACATTAATAGGATAGCGATGTGATGAAATAAGGCATGTTGAGGTGGTTTATGTATTGCTCATAGGAAATTCAATATCACTGGTTAATTAACGAGCATTTGATTGGCATTTTGTACTCTCGCACTCTCATGATTAATAACGCATAATGTTTATTGTAAATTGAAATCAGTTTTATGATATTAAATATAAAATTAATCTGGATGCACACATTAAATTCAATTGAAATTTCATGAATAATAACATTTTATTTCACTAATATTTCAATGGATTCAATTGCATTTGGCTATAAAAAAAAACATGCAATTTTTTATCGTGTAAAAAAATTTACTGCAAGTGAATAATGACAGAGGGGAAAGCTACAATAATATAATTTTATATCTACAAATAATTTTATTATCCTTCGCCCAGAGGACTATGGCTTTGCAAATTTTACACGAACAATCAATAAATATTTATGACTTGATGTGATATTTCCAAAACAATCTTATCTTCAATACTAATTCAATTTCAAAACATCCAGTCACTTCGTTTTATTTCCTACTACGTAAATCAGTTGTGAATAAAATATATTTCTGCATACATGTGTATAATATTTGAAAATTTACGTTTATACGTGACGAGGTTTGTGGTAGATGGTTAGAGACTAAACGATTGTTCAAAAAAGATCGAAGTGGCATGCGAGTGATCAGTGAATAGAGTCTGACAGGTGAAAATTGATCGTTTCATGGTATATACATATATATTTTGAGTAATAGTAGTAGTTATTATTCCTTTTTTTTTTTTATTCACCATCATCAACACGCATGAGTTTTGCATATTTTTCAATTTCTTCCATTCTTTACCCTTTCGCACGTTTCGCTGCAAAACAATTATGGAAAAAAATTTATGAAAAAAAAAACAACAGGATAAAATGATGATAAATAAAAATAATAAAATGGAATAAAATTCACCATACACTATCGGGAATTGAAAGTGTGAATAGCAGGGGTACGATTCAGTGAAAAAATTCCGCTAATTTACGGTGACATAGTTGACCTCGTTTGAAAAATGGAATATGAAAAATAAATTCGTTACAATATATATTTTATATAAATTTTTTTTTTTCATTTATATATTTTTTTTTATTTTATTTCTTTTATGTTTATATATAATATTATTTTTTATTATTTATTTTTGGAGTTTTATTTTTAATGTAACAGTCAGTCGATTTGTTTTTTTTTTTTCAGATTTTTTGGTCACTCACGG
>JAQQBR010000003.1:8488909-8506603 GCA_030347285.1 Microctonus hyperodae | reverse complement strand
AAAAAAATTATCACCAAATTGTATTTGGTCGTTGCCTCACGTTCTCAACCCCGTGCACAATATTATGATAGTGGGTTTGACCTCGTTATCAACGCGCAAAAGCTCTTAGCGCATGAGCGCTAACACAACACCCCTTGCACCCCTTTAACGCCACCGCTAGTCTCATCCACAGTTCACTATACCGCGCTCCTCGTTTTGTCCAACGTTTGCAATCGCACGAAAAACTAAGATTACTATGCGATGCAATCAGCATAGTAGTGGGCACGAGATGTGTACCAAGTCACGCCCGGAATTTTCTTTTGGATTAGAAATACAACCCGAGATTAACGCGACAATTTCCTGATATTGTTTTGCACTTTCCACTGCTCATAAATTTCTCAACAGTGTAAAATTGTCACTTACTAAAGACGTAAACACTTTAGGAATAGGATGAAATATTTTATAATAATCCATTTTAAATAAATCAGAATTAATTATAGTAAATAATATATAATTATATATTGTAAATTGTTCGATGTAATTTATGTATGGATCATGCATAAAATAAATAGTTCATGTATTTTAGAAAAGCGACGATCCAATAAATGCCAAGCGCAATGAATAATAAAAACTTACGGGACTGCATAGCGCCATGAGATATGCAGATGGATCCGTTGCATTGTAAATAGTTCCGAAGAATAATAATAAGAGAAAATAAAGAAACAGAATAATACAACCAACATCGAATACATTAAAGGTATATCTATAAAAAAATATGGATAATGTAAAAATGATGTATGTAAATACATACCCAAAGCTTTTTTATTTTCTCTTTTATATAACTTGTTGCGATATTCTTCACTACTAAATTATGTAATTTTTTTGTATACATAAACCATAAAATTTAAAATACAGTTTAAAAATTTTCTCAAATACAGTGAAGAAAAAGAGGCTTTTTTTTATAATGATTATGTAAATATAATTGCGACTACGGATGTAAAATTGAGTCGGCGTCAAATATAATAAAAAAAAAATGTATAATAATAATAAACTATATATGTATACGCACGTATATCAAAGTGTATATATATATATATGTATTATATATGCATGTAAAAAAATAAAAAATGTAGATTTGGTGAAATTGTGCAAGTGGTGTTTGGAAAAAGCTGCGGTTTTAAAATTAATTTTTGTACCAGATTTAACGAAAGGGCGATATGAAAACAGGAGGAAAAGGACGAGAAAAAAATAGTGCTTAGGGAATATATTTTTTATTTTTTTCATTACTAATCCAAGTATCCTTCGTTGGACTGTATCCAATTGAAGATTGAATCGTTTGTAACTGTTGAACGTGAATTACGCCGCTTGAAAATACGCACGTACATTCAATGTACATTTTGAAATAATCATTTCTATAGAGTTTAGCTTGTATATATACTTCTTTGATGATAGTTAAAATCACTGCTATTACGTTTGTTATTTACAACATGCAATATTACGTTGAGGTATATTTAATTTCGGCTGAGGAAAATACACTGAAGGATGGTTAAATATTCGTTTGAGTAACTCAGTTGGATGTTAAGTAATTTGAGTTTCCGCTTATAGTGCACTGTATAACAATTTTTCTTTTTTTTTTTCTTCTTCCTTTTACATCCATTCACATATGCGAATAACCTTTTTACCTCATTCTATTTTATCAATACGTTCATCGAATATGCGTGCAAATGGTCCACATTTTGTGCACTATATCCGCAACAATTTTAGTATTGTCCAATGAAAATCCAATGTATAATTGGATTCGCAAGCATTTCTCTTTGTACACACATTCAACATATATCTACCATAGATATATACTATATTGTTGTTGCAATCCGTATCACGCATTGTGTGTTTTGTGTATTTATTTTTTTTTTATTTCTAACCGAGAAACGACATGTGAGACAATTAATCTAACGAAGCCACAAGGGAATTTTAGAATTAATTAAAAAACAAAAAAACAGGACGAGCAAACAACTGATAAATTAAATTTAAATTTAACAAGACAAAAAAATATACATCTATATTATATATTCAAGTATTATTTTTTTTTTTCACCTTTAACTCTGAGTTGATTCTGAAATTCTAGTGGATGGTAGGTATATGAATGTGTACATATTAAATTAGTTGAATCGTCGAGCAATTGAGTTGCAAACGCAAAACCGCGAGTGTCTGTCCTACTTCATGAATGCATCACCCTCTCTACTGCTCCCATGTCGCATCTCTCATCCTTCCTTTAACCACCTTTCAACGCGAACCAGCTTCTAAGTATGCGGCGAACGTATACAGACTAACCGAGCCAACTGTCTAGAACTTAGCCCAATTGTGGTAGGGTTTCGTAACTATTGGAAATTATTTGGGCAATGTCATCTTTCCCGCTCTTTCATAATTCTCCTTTGAACTAAATTTTCATTTTCCATATGAGATTAAATTAAAATTATTCTTAAATATAGTTTTAAATTTAATATCTTTTTTCGTCTTTACTAAAATTTCTTCGCTATATCTATTTTATCTTCTCCCGTTGTTGTTGATGATAAAAATCGATGGAACGATGAGCACGTGACAGCACAAGCGCCTGAAACTACCAAGTATTGATAGATATTTTGCGCGTGGCGTGTGATAAAATCGGGGATGAAATGAAGAGAGGTAGAAGCGGGAAGAGGGTATAGAAAATCCATTGGATTTTTACAGACATTTTGAAATCCTGAATTATTTTTTCTTTTTTTTTTTCAAAGCACTCAATTGGGACATTTCCAACATCACATATTGATTTTATTTATTGAAGGTAGAGTAGATATATTTTTTTTAAACTCAAGTGACCCCTATCAATATTTGTACACACTTTTTCTTTCGTTCAATTCAAGATTGAATTTACTTCACAAATATTTACATTTTATATATGGATACTTCACATTGTATGAATGTCAATATTAATATTATACAGTACGTCACTAGAAAATCATGAAAAATATATTTACGTATATTAAAATATGAATACATTTGTCTATCTGGATGTTTACATTAATTTTATGAGGGATTAAAAACATCATTAAGGACGACAAATGTGAATATAGAATTTGTTGAATACGATGTTCCACACTTGACGATACGTGAAGTGCATTATTCTCACCCATTATGCTTCTGTAGTTTCCTATTATTCCCTATCAGAACATCGCCCGCAGAACTGAAGCAAAGTTCGCGACAACGTCTGAGTAGTTTATGAATGCTAGTGGGTGATTGCGTACCAACCATCACATATAGAATATCTGTGAACTCTAGTACAACCCTCTTCCTCTTGGAGGAAGACTCATGAAGGTGTTTATCAGACCTGTCGGAGCTTCTACGTTCAGCTGTTTCCCCAAACGCCTTCAGTTTTGCTTCTATATATTTCTACGCGACATAACATCCTCTCACCCACTATTTTCTCCTTTCCCCTGAGTGTCTTCTTGCCTCCGTTTTCAATTCTCTGCAATAACTCAAACTCACGTCAAGAAATATTGCGCGCAAATAACAGATCAAATTTTATTTCTGCAAATGGATTAAATTTTTTTTTCATTCATCATCTTTTTTTTTTTTATTTGAGTCATAAATTGTTAAACTTTTTTATTTTTTTTCAACATCTCTCGACTTTTGTGGGGCTTTGCGCTTTAGAATAATTAAATTGTCAAGCTTCACGGCCTTGAATCAATTGGGAGAAAGTCACTTTATATATCCTTTGACTGAATTTTATGAAATTACATACAGGAAAAGCGAACATGATAATTCATAGAAAAAATCGAAACTAATTAACTAATAGAAAATTTATTTCATCTTCAAAGCGACCTTTGTATAAATCGTGCGATCTTTAATATAACTACACACATGTATATATATTTTTTTATGATATCTATGAAAGCTATAGCTACCCTTATGCACAATTTTATTTGATGTAAAATTCCACGACAATAAAGACATACCATTGTATTCCAAACAAAATTGTCCATGTCAGTGCGTAAAGAAAAATTTTGCATTTCATCCTTCGCATATTCTCGAAAGTAAAATACTGAAGATGTCATATATATATACATAGAAGTAGCAGTATATATGTGTATATTACAAACATATATGCACATTAGATATTGCACATGATATTGGACTCGCTTTGATGTCAAAAGACTTGAAGTTTCTCATAACTTGCAGCTTAAATTGAACATCTCACCGAGTAGTCAATGTACACATTGCGATTATTCATCTAAAAATTACATCGAAATAAAATATTTTAAGTATAGAGTTAAAAAATTATAAACATGTTTGATTAATGTACACACAGCTAGATTTAAAAATTTAATTCTCTCTGAACAAAAGTAGTAGCTGCGTATAATTTAATAAAACATCAAAGGATACAAGTACTACATTTTCAATAATACCGAATACTATCGTATATTGTTGATTTAATGAAAGAACTTGAGACTACATAGAAAGCCATCGCCTAAGTAAATATTAAACCGTCAGTAGATTTGACAAAAGAGAAATAGGAGTCATATTACATTCGTCTAAATAAGAATCAAGTGGAGATAAAGTAGAAAAGACAAAGATATATGAACTAAATAAGACTGAAGTTAAGGTGCTTTTACATTGCTATCATAAACCAATTTACCCCATGCTCTGACTTCATCCCTATTATTTAGTTGTGTGTATACAACTAATGACAGAGTGGTGAGAATTATAATATAGGACCATTGTTTACGTACACATTCCAATTATCTTAATAGAGGTTACAGATAATAATCTCTATACGTTTATACAGGTTTGAATTATATGAATATTGTTGGTTTATAATTAGTATATATTATGTTAAAGATGAATGAAATCATTGCTGAAATAAAAACGTTAGTTAGGATCATGCATGGCAATCAATGAATTGATGTAGTGGATTAAATTAATAGCACATCATTTCAGCTATTGGAGATAGCAATTGGTGTGATTAATCCGGTCGTTTGTCTCCTCTAACCACCCACATTGTATCATCATCCTCCTTCCTGGTAATGCTTGTACGCCTCTCTATCTAACTCCCCTCGCTTATGGGACTGTTATCGCATCAGCATGAATAGCTGGATCCTCGAATGAGGATGAAATTCTGTCAAACGTACAAACAAACACACGTCCGGGTGAAATTGAAAGCTGAATCCGTTGTCCCAGGTTTAGTACCGAGATATTAATTAGCTTTCTGAGTTAATCATGTGTCCCATTTTGCAGTGCGTATCAGCCAACTAAATCAGGAGACACTTTGTGACAATTGTGTGCGTAAGTTTGTCAAGTTAGATAGTGAGGTAAACTAATTGATTCCCTCGGGTGTTGTGCTAGGATATTGATTGGTTGATCGTTTCATCTCACTAGCACAGATGGACAATATTGATGGACTGGAAGGTAATCACAATTTTGAATTTAATGATTATTGCTTCTGTTTGATATTAAATATTGAATGTTGATAATTTATTTCGAATGGGTAATTTTAGATTTTTCTTTTTAATCTGGGTATTCTAATGCAAATATTTAGTTCCTGTGTAATGCTTGAACGAGAATGCAAGAAATAGTTGTTGTTCAATGTTGCGTGGATGTGTTTGATTACATTTGGATCAAACATTTGTCGAATTACGTAGTTAGATAGCATTAAAGAGTTTTATTGATGTTCCAAACATCATGAAAATTAGTACTAGCTAGTTGCATGTACTAATCTTTGATCATGCGGGAAATATTAAATATTTACAATTAATTCTTTAGCATATAATTATATTTATTTTTATTTACTCACTTTGGCTACTGTGCTTCGATTACATTACCCGCATTAAGTCCATTTGATAATTTACTATTAATTAAAAATTTTATACTACAAAAAATTACTGTTATTTATCATCGGACACTAAAATTATAAATCAAGCAATCCCATTGCACGCCATTGAGGTAATCTTCGTACCATTGTCGTTTTATATGTTTTGCATTCGTATGCTTTATTATTGAATTCAGAATCATCTTGACCCATAATTTCTTCCAAATTCTGCGCGTCATTTTTATCAACGAGTACAAGTGGCAATACTGTACATGCTGATAAGAAACCGTACAATTCAGTTTGACGCATTGCTTTTTTCAAATCTGCCAAAGTTGGTGGATGAGTTTTACATCCAAGTTTTTTCATTGTTGCGGTTAATACCGACAAATATATATCAATTATTTTGTCTTTATGATTAATCAATACAGTTTCTGATGGGCTGGTGTTGAGGAAATAATTAATATCAACTGCAGGCGATCCATAAACACATAATTGAAAGTCCACCTGGAAAAATAATATCAATTGAATTCTATTTTTATTTTATTTTAAATATTTTTTTTTATATTCAACGCGAATTGTTTATTCCTTTCTCTTTATTTTTTTCCAATCTGGTATGCTCAAGTGGATGGAGCTCACGGGTATCTTGAATAGGAGGAACGATTGAATTGGTAATGAAGCACCATGGTATGGAGAGGAACTTGAAAGAGCAAGTGGGATAGTAAATGTGAGCAGTTGAACACTCGTGTTTAGGAAGTCGTAAGAGTTGCCTGGAGAAGAGAGAAGAGAATCTGTATATGTGTGTGCTGACTTTGTATTTGGAGGCGGACAGGTGAAATGGTGACGACGAATGGGGTGTTGGTTAGATAGTGGTAGAAAAAGAACGAAGAAATAAGAATAGATATATTCTTCTTCTGTTTAGGGGGCGTTGAGAGCAATGCGAAATGTGTTGGTGGAATCGAATACATATAGAACTAAGTCCTATGCATTATTCACATTGCATGACTCTTCGCCAATACCACTCTGGGTTTGCAACACCTTTTCGAAGATCACGCGAATGCATAGCACTTAAGGTTGAGTTTCTTTCCACATTTTTATTTGAATGAATGGAATAATGTGAATGAATAAAATCTGATGGATTGATTTTTAAATTGAAATATTATTATTTACTTTGATTTATATAAAAATTAAATTTACAAATAATACTTACAAAGATATGATCAATAACTTTGCCATTTTCATCATATTTAAATAGCATATTATTCACCCAAAAATCACCATGATTGATAACATTAAATTCATTGTCATTACGTTTTCGACATTCTGATGCTCGGTCATACGCAATTTCAGATATTTCCATCAATTTTTTTGAATAACTTTCATCCAATTCAGGCCATTCTGCCACTGCTTTAGCCAGACTTTTCATTCCATTCGTAAAAAATTTCGTCATCTCTGGTGGATTGTTACTATTAAAAATTCCCTTATTGTACATGTCTTTGTAGTGTGGTGTCTAGTTAGAAATATAATAGATAATAAAACCGATACTTTACACATTAAATAAAATTTATTAAATCAAGTTAAATTTAATAATTATGTGTCGAACCTTCTCACAAACTGCTACAGAACTAGCGTGGAATTTTGCTAAACCTTTCATGGCAAGTATACAATGTTCCAAATCAAGACCTGTTTGACGATCAGCCATACGAAAACCAAGTGGTGCAAGATCTTCAATAACCAATACTGATGGATCTTTGTTTTGTGTAAAAAGACAATTTCCACCGAGTTTTGAATCTTTCAAAATTGAAGTCATGTCTTTTAATGTTGTTGTCATAAAATTTATCTCTGTGTCAAAGAGTCCTGCCTGCTCGATCTTTCTCGTTAAAAAATGTATGATTAAATATTAAATAACCGACGTGAAGGTATCGTCAAAAGTGAGATTTTTAGATGGTAATAACACATCATTTCATCACGTCAGATTATAAAAATATCTGCTACTTACCAAATCTTTATGAATACCATCCATAGTAAGCCCAAGTTTAACAATAATCGACCGATTTTCCTTAATTATTTTCTTATTTATTTCACGATGAAAATTAACATTGACACGAACCATTTCGCTGGTATAATTATCCCCTTTATTCGTTGCTGGTTTTGTTGATATATCTGTGACATGAATTGTATCATCATTCTCAGAGTATCGTAATGCACGCTCCATAAATTCTTCATTCAACCACGATGGTGTCTCCATTATTTCTTGATTATTATTTTTTTTTTATTTAGTCACTGTCAAATTTTAACAAAGATTAATTTTCCCTACTTAATTCTTTGTTCTCTATTTTATCAGCGATGAAAAAAAACACACTGATACACAGTAATATTAAAAATATATTCTCAGCAATTATAAATTATCTTCACAATTTTAATAATTATTTAAAAAAAAATTTTCTCAAATTTTCTATTACAATAATTTTTTTTTCTTTTTCAATGCACGATTATTTATTGATAATTACTGTAACAATCAAAGTCACTGGGTTGTATTGAATGCTCTGTATTTGCAGTGTCGACTTTTATTTATAGTCTGTATGCATCGCCAGAAGAGTGAAGACTTCATCAATTCATATACGTAATATACTGCGTCTATCTCATTTTAAACTCGCGTGTCGCGACGTGTATCATTACGGAAATTATTATTGAGTGTACAAAGTTGCTGGAGAGTTAATCGCAAATGCTACTGTGTCTATTATGCGTTTAGTCACGTGATTACTCCCATTGCTCTGTATTCTCTATCATGTATGCTTCAGTTGAATGAAAGAAAAAAAAATTTTTATCGTTCATCTTTTTAATACTCCTTTCGTATATGCGAATTATTCAATGATAAAATAAAATGTTGAGAACGTTTACAAATTAAATTCAGACCATTATTAAATGAGTGGGGAGAAAAAACAAATAGAAGGACATTGAAGAGACTAATTTCGACTCATGGTGAACCACTGAACCACCTTCATAGTCGAGTGACCTTATACAATTTTTTTTTTACCTTTTTATTCTTCCTCAATCGAAGAGTGGAAAGCAAAAATCAGATTAACCTCATTCGCGTACCAATTTCAATTGTTTTCAATGAGGAAATTTCTTCCACTTAGCACACTAAGTGACCTTCTCATAATGTCCGTAATAATACCTTTCGAAAAAAAAAAAAAAAAAAGATTTAAAGATATTTGACCAAATCAAAAGGGCAATCGAATTTTTTTCATGATATAAATTGATTATTTTTTCTTCCTGTAAAAATGTTACAGTAATATTAATTTAAAAATTCCAAATCACGTCAGAATATTAAAGTCACTATAGAAATTAAAGAGAATTAATCATCTGAATGTTGAGAAAAAATATTTAATAAATACATTCACATCTGAATGTGACGATATCAAAGAAAAAAAAAATCTAATGTCACGGTGACCTGTATGACATTAATTTTGTACATTCCACTATTATTACATGATGTAATAAATAATCGACTGTATTCGAAGAGGATAATATTTAATTTTTAATTCTCAGAACATTTTTATACTTATAACCGTTAAGATAAAGGAATGACTTTATGATATTGACCATGATGTTCATCTATATCACTGAGAACTTTAAACCTATTATTAATACTTGTTTCGAGGTCACTTTAAGAAATTATACACTTTTATATCGTGACAGATAAAGTGACGTGTAAAAATAATAATATCAATAATTATTAACAAAGTTGTATTATGAGTAAATAAATATTCAATTATATTTTATTATCATTTATCATTTATTACTATCATACATAACAAGTGGGCGAGTGTTAATAATTAATGTTAATTTAGATAAACATTCATGTCATTCAACTCACTAAATTAATGTATTTATCATTTTATGGAAGTGTTATTTATATAACATGTAGACGATCCAGTTTTACGTAATAAAGACATGAAATAAATGATTAAGCATTTTTTTTTTTATTTTAGTTATAACACTTATCAATTATTTACAGAGATGAAGTGGCATTTATTAATTAATACTCATCAATAGCCTCAAGGTTCCGATAAGTTTGTGAATTTTTCTTTGCAATTATCGACTTATGTCATCTGTATTTGTATTTACAACACACAGATTTTTTTTTTTATAAATATATAAAGATTGTTGGTGACCGTGAACATCAGTTGTCCATAGTCTGTATAAACTATTATGTAATGGACTACATGTCTATTGTATACATAAAAGAATTTATTTTTTTTTTAATATAATTATAGATTAATCATGATATCGCGCATTTGCTATTTACATCCCGATGGAATTTTAAATTTGACTTGTGAATAAATATATTGATGAAATAGTAAGAGTTGTTGTGGATTTATCTTCTATTGTGTTTATGAATAATTAATATAACTTTGAATATTTTTCATAATTTATTTATTTATTGAATATTCAATAAAGAAGATTGATAATAATTTGTTGTGTAAGAATTCTTTGTTCATTGAAATGTGAATGTGAATCTTTGTATTCGATATAATCTGTATTATTTATTACTCTTCTTATTAAAAATTTTTATTTTATTACAGAATATATATTTCTTCTTCTGAATTTTTTTTCGACTTAATTACGTTTTTTATTCCGAATAATAACTCATCGTGACGAGGAGATATTAGCTTTGATTAAATTTTATTTACATAAAAATAATGGCTATGTAAAAAAAAAAAATGAGGCAAAGCCAGTGAACAAATTCAAGAAAAAGACGTGTGTAAATTTGATTTAAAGTTTCTCTCACGTACACCAAAAAAATTCTTTCAGCAGTACGAAAAATATTCTTATCATAATATTATCGTCTTGTTTCAATAACAACTATTGATATAAACTAAATTTAATTACGTAATATAAAAAAAAAAGAAATAAACTAAACGAAAAGAAGAAAAAAATTATCATCGTGTAGAATAAAAAATAATAATAAAAAATCCAAAACACGGCTGGTCAACCACTAGACATAGTATTGGACGTGCCACTGTACCCTCTTCAACCCTTAAACCCAGGCTCACCGATCCCTCCACCTCACTAAACCTCCCACAACACAAATACCCGTGCATATATATCTGCGTTCCCAATCCGCCGCTTGTGGCCACTGGCACGAACTAATTACTCGCTTCCACAGCTTATTTTCATCTCGCATTATTTGCACAAATATTTCATTTTCATCCTTATCCAATTTTTATTTGAAACATTTTATGATAATAAATATTTTCATCAATATTTTTCATCATCATATTATTTTATTAAATTATTTATCATATTAATTAAATTCTAAATGATTATATACATTTTATAAAATTAATATTTCAATATTTTTTATCACTAAAAAATACTTTCTAGACTTTGTATTATTTTTTATTTATTTATATCACAATAATATAAAGAAAGAACAGAAGTATTTGAAGTAGGACACATGAAACTCAATGGTATACTATCCAAATATCAATATGAAGCCCTTGAAACCATCTTGAGATATCAGACGTGATGACAAAAATTCGCGTTTGAATGCAATCGTTATATTTTCTATTGTAATATTTTCTTCACTCTCCATTCTCTGTTCTCACCCAGAGACTCTATATACTTTTCTTGAGAAATCTATATTAATATAAAATGTATATATTCACGTGAGTGTGAAGAGAAATACGCGGCAGTATTTATATACGAATAATGTGAATGAATAAAAAAAAAAGATTGAATTGATAAATGTATTGTATTATAATAAAATGATTTATTAAATTAATTGATAATTTCCAATTCATCAAAATTAACTGTCAATATTAAATGTCCTTTTCACAGAGTATAAAAATTATTTTCAAATTAAAATCTGTCAAATATTCCTGCTCTACACTTGAATTTTATAAATTAAAAACATTGTTTTGTATTTATCTTTTGTTTGTCTGTAATTGCGCATTAATTTATCTGAAATTCCACTTTTTACTCTCGCTTAAATTGAGTTTATTATTGAATTGCTAAGTATATAGTTCAAGGAAAGGAAGGGGCTATTTCCGTTAACGTAATTGTCCGATTTCCGATGCGCTGATGAACAGTGGAATATAAAATAAATAAAACAAGAATAGAACGAATTTGAGAGATAGAAAGTGACGAAAATAATAATAGTAGTGAAATCCGATCATCCTTTTTTTTTTTTTACTTATCCGTATAAGTACTATTGTCCGGTGTGAACACGTTCGAGATTGCAGCCTTTAGTTCTCTTGCCATTAATCGATTCTGGTTTCATCTCATTCTTCAATACTCTCATTTCAAATATATCTGTCAATATAGCTTCACTGTTTTATCTTTCATTTCTATTTCATTATTTTTTTTTTCGTTTCATTTATTACTTCATTAATTTCCTTTCAAATATATCAAATTATTATTCATTTATCTTCAATAAATTCATTTGAATGTATAGAGATTTCAAGAGAATTATTCATTTACAGATTAAATTAATGAATTGTTAAATATTTAGGTAATTTCATTTTTCTTTTTTATTATAAAAATGAAGCCAGACACAGATAGGAATATTATAAAGCATAAAACTATTTTTATGTATGGAAGTATATGTTCAAACTCCATTCATACATTTGAACAAGCGATAGCTAGAGGGTACGAAATAGTGAGAATGAATACAAAAAAAAAATTGGAAATAAAGAGTTGGAAAAAAGAACTGAAAATCATCCTATTGAGAGATTTTTCCCTCTAATTGTGCATTGAAATTCGTAACCGTTATATATTATTCAAACCATTTTCCCCTAAATTGGATAGAACAGGTACCTTTCAAACTTAAAATTCATTATTCTCATGTGAAAACTGTTCATCTAACAATTATGCATTTGCCATTATTCTTCAAATCGTATCATAACGCAAATAACACAAAATATCAGCCATAATTTTCCTTCATAATCATTTGTACAAAGCACCATTTAACTATTCGTGCATAAAGATATAAAGAAGAATTTCTAAACTTTCCAAATAATAAAAAAAAAAACGACACACCCTCACAGTTAACTTGAAGAGTTACGATAGAGTTAAAATTGGAGAAGTAAAGCAAGAGCAGACGCAGGTTAAAGTTACAATGAGGTGTTGTTGGGGCAGTGAGGATGTATACGAGGGGTTGTAGATGAGGGTGTTGGTCGAATCGCCGTACCGCGTGAGAGTAACAATGAAATGCGATGTAACTAAACCATTCGCTTCTGATCCCTCTTCTTCTACCCTTTCGCGCGTTCCGGTTCGCCTCTACAACACTACATCCGTGCAGTCGTGGAGTTTCCGGAGCTTTCATTTACCGTAAAACAATTGTACACCAGCCAAATAATGTTGAAAACCGAGTGCGACAACTATCGTGCTTTTCATCCGGAATAAAATTCTTTTATAATATACTATCAATGTTTTTTCATTTTGTCATTATTCTCAAACTCTTCTTTCTCATTTACACAAAGAAAAAAAATTAATATGCATAGGTGTATTCATGAGCTTTATATTTATTTTAATTCAAGCCTGAAGTGATTTTTTTTTCATCTTGTGTTGCATTGATATCTTCTCTTTTTTCTCTGTGTTTTTGTTTCAATAGTGTTTCAAACTTTCTACTGTTTTGAATGGGTAGTTTAGAAACCCAACACGAGTTATGTAACATAGACGACTTTGCAGACTGAGTCCTTTGACGTATCGTATGTACGAGGAAGTAATATGTTTACAGGAACAATATTCGTGTATACAGTACGAGTAATGTATTCACAATGTTTATGAGCTGTTGGTAAAACTCAAACTACAAACAATTCTCGAAAGATTATATATATAAGGACATGTATACACAGTGATGCATATTTTTTCCTCGATGATTTATCAAAAATTATTTGTTTAATTCATCATTTGTGAAATAAAGTATCATATTTGAATAAACTTATTATAATGACTTAATTGGTATATGAAAATGTTTTTAACAAAACTTTTCTCTCTTCAAAACTTCAACAACTCTCATTAAAACTTTAGGATTTTTTCTCTTTTAATGTATTTTTTTTTTCATTGCATGATGCTTCCATTTTCGTTATTTTATACAACATCAAAGTGAGAGAATAACACACGGAATATGCAATGAGAAAAGTCGCCATTTGATGTGTTTTGATATTGCAAAGTTTGTCAGGTAATTAGAAAGCATGACACACGCAAGGATTAAATTCTCTGCGTGCCCTTCCAATGCCAGTCTCAACTGTACCTCTCGTTTTCTCCCAGTTCTATCTTTCTCTCAAGGAGCTTATCCGTAAGCTTTAACGCTTTAATCTGCCCGATTTCATAGAACTTTCGTGTTGTCCAACATTTCTCAAGAAGCCTCGCCACAGAAAACTAAGCCATCGCAATTTCTATTCGTAAAATTTGTGAAACTAATAAAATACAAACAAACAAATTTACAAATATTATTTACAATACTCATAAAAAAATTAATATAAACAATAAATTAATTATCATTTTATTTCATTTAATTTTTCAAATACAAAACTTTAACATTTCCATTTCGCTTCGTAAATTGCACGAAATATTTCACAACAAATTATAAAATTATTAAGTACTTGTATATACATGCTATCCATTGCAATTGCTTTACAATTTGATTCAAAATTATGCACTTACTGATAGACACTATGATACACATTCATCGTCACGTATACCTCGCATGGTTGAATGCTGAAGTTGGTTATTCTGATTGAGATTGCCCGCGAGTCTCCTTGCTGTATCTCTCCATCTTCCATCATCCTTCCCACTTGCATCTTGCTCCAACGAATGATATCCGGATTGCATCATGTAGCTCATCCGGAAGCACATTGGTCCGATTCTCAACTGGAGTTTAATGAGGTTTCGCCAATGAATACCGCACCAATGCTTCAACGAACGTCAGCGGGGAGTTGCGAGGAAGCAAAATGGATAGGTAGAGTGGAATTTTGCACCTCAACTTCAGCAAGATGAAATTACGTGAGTCCATACGCGTTTCCATTTTGATAAAATCTCACTGACAAACGAGTTCCACCGGAAATTCCCTACAGCAATTACTAAAAGAGCTTTAATTAATAAAGCCATATAGAAGAAACTAAGATATTAATATATCCATTTGTTTATGTATCGGAAAATTATTTATACATATTATATTAGATATGTATTGATTGATTCTTCTTGAATAAAAGTTTTTCCAATAGATTTATCGTTCAGTGATTAATTCCAAGGGGATATGAATGTGAACGGCTTAAGACTTTAATACTTTAGAAGATTAATGACATTGCGAGCTAATCACCATTATTTCCAATAATCCTGTTGGTAAACCTTTTATTCGTTTCTTTTACAAATATATTCAATCATATTACCATAAAGCTATTTCTTCTTTATTAACTTTTAATATTATGATTTAATTCGCGATCTCTTATGTAATTTTTATGTATAACTGTGACAAAATAAAAAACTCTTGCTTGTATTAGTATTTTTATTGCCAATAAAACAACTAAAGGTAATAGTAAAATTATTTTATCACCATTGTATTATGTAACAATAAATAATATACTTCTCTTTATTTATATTGTATAAACATGTGAATATAAATGTATATTCCATTCATTTTGTTTGTTTTGGAAACGGGATGATTTTATGATAAATAAATTAATCTTGAAGCTTTATGTTTACAATAATAATGTTTGATCCTTGATGTGCAAATAAAATAAAAGAATATGTAAAATGAAATAAATTAAATACGAGAAATTCGTTGCCAAGCGAAAATAAATTGAAAACTAGATGTAAAAGTCAGTGAGATGGGTAAAATTATTTGTAGAGCTTCTTCATTTTACGTAAAGCAGTTTCATTTTGGCTTAATGAACCTGGCTTTAACTGCTTGCCGATCAAATTTATACATTTGAGAAATAGTGCTGCTTGCAAACTATGCTACAGTGGCCTTAGGTTTATATTCTTAATCAACCTATACTGAACTGTACGCTTCCATTATCCTTAACATGTTCATTCGTATTTACACAAGATCTTAAAGCCACCGTCAGTCGCGATTACATCGAAAGGATTTTCCTTCGAGATTATTCTAGTTAAGCACAAATATATGCTCTTTGATACACATTAGTATTGAATAATTCAGAAGTTGAATTATATTTTCTTTGACATAGATACGGCCTTGCTGAATTTCATTAAAAAAAAAAAATGATACAAATTTTTCCAAGTGGAATAATCAATAAAATATATTTATATTTTATTTTTTTAAATTAACTTGTGAGATATTTTACAAGAATATTTTTATAAATTAATTAGAGGAACATGTGCCTGTAGGGTTTGAGAAAATATAGAGCAGAGTATTTTAACACCAACGTGACTTAACTAAAACTCTCTCTCACACTTTCCATAAATAGTTCACCCTTATAATCCCTAACCCTTTCAATCCGCGGGATTCTCAAACTCCTTTTCGTTACAGTGATTAACATGGCACACAAGCTCATCTGGATTTCCATTTTCACCACAATTCTACATTTAGTAGGATAGATCATGCGTATTTTATAACTTATTTAGACAAAATTTTACACGGAGATTAATTTTTTTATTTTTTAATTGAGAGATTAAAATGAATGCGCGATAAAAATCGAGGATAAGTGATGAAGGTACACCGTTTAAAAAGTAATTTCTATGGCAAAATGAATTTATCGTGGTAAATGCCCAGGAAAGATCTATGCCGTCTTTTTTACACTCTATGCAATTCAGGTGACTGCGCCGTGAAAAGAACTGTCGGCGAGAAAGTAAGAAAGATAAAAGAGGATAAAATAAGGGAAAAAAAAATTCAAAGAAAAAAAAAGTAAAGACGTTCGCATTTATTTGAGTCTCTTTCACAGCGCACTAAGTTTACATAGAATGTTGCCAAGTGTGTCACGATTTCTTTGCATTGCAAACATATAATTTATCACATCGATAAATTTTCCCGTGTGTTTTTCTCCAAAATGATTTTCTATAAATTTATATTAATTAAAAGAAATAAACGACAGCTTTGTAAATGTTTAACAATGTTATTTTTGTATAATATAATGTTTCTTGCTTATTGCATCATTGTGAAAATAATGATGAAAGAAAATGTAAAGTGCGCTTTATTGTAGGAAATCTCACGAAAGGTAAGAAAAAACAAAGACTCTGAGCGGGAAATTTAACGACTCAAAGGTGTCGTTTTGTTTTCCGGCACATTTCTCTTCAACCTTCAGCATTAGTACGCTTTGTTGCCTTTTATATTTGCTACACTTAGATTTCATTTAAAAAATCTTAGCAACCCCTTATTTCCCTCGCTCACTTCATTCCCCTTCGAGTCACATCTATTTATGCTCAGTCGCGCATTACAATCCGCAGAAAAGATTACTAAGAAAATTAAGATGGAATGTCGGTAATCGTTTCACAACTAAAACAAACGTTTTACTAAACTATACAACTGTATAAAAACCTTGGGAAACAACAACCAGGAAATGGCATTGGTCGGAAGAAAATGAGGAAGACAAATTATTTACTTGTACTATTGCACATTTCAAATAATTGTTTTGTCTTCATTCTCCCTTTTATACGAGTTTAAATGTTTCTTTCACGTACAACTGTTCATTTTTTTTTTACTATTAAGACTCTTTATTTTGTCTCCATAAATTTTCTTATTTATAAACGTTGTTTATATTATAAAATTCGCTCGCTCATGGTCATGATTTTGCGTTGTAACAATTTATTACAGAGAAATAAAATAAACTTGTCGTACTGTACAGCTCGTTCTCCGCAAGTACTTCCAAAAGCTGTTGGAGTAAAAAAATTATTACAAAAAAAAAAAA
>JAQQBR010000003.1:8463838-8486171 GCA_030347285.1 Microctonus hyperodae | reverse complement strand
TTTTTTTCCCCCCCCCCCAAAGACTTTTTTTAAAGGTTTATGAGTGACATTGTGCTTATGTGCGGTCAGCCAACTTATTAACAAACTTAACAGAGAAGAATTAAGTTTCTAAATATGCTGTAGTCTGTATAAAAAAAATATCGTCGTTATTTATTTGATAAATATAAAATGCAAACAATAAAGAGAGAATTTGTTTGCATTGTTTCAATTAATTTACAACGATTAATAAAACATACTTGTTTATTAATGTGTTTATGAATTTACAGATTGACAACATGAAACATAACTGTCACCTCAAGGCACGTGCGCTCGCATGAATTGTATTGACATAACGATGCAAAGTTCATTAACATAAACAAATTAATGCAGCGTCACATGATTTTATCAACATGTGTATATTAAAATACTGTCTACGTGTATCTACTTATCAACACTACCATTCCAAAGTGCATCCTGCAGTTTAAACAATAAGTTCACAAATTATAGTACCTATGGGAGTATTTTGTTATAGATGTGAAAGCACAAAAGTATTTATATATATCACGAGTTTTTCGGGAGCATAAAGAGAATTGGTATTTCGATCACGTATAACTTTAATGGCCGATAAATAACAAATGAGCGTAAGACTCTCTTTGGGCCTTCATCAGTCATCGGAAAAAATAGTCTCACTAAAACTTTTCTCGATTCCTCATCTTTCATATATCAACACACACATGATAAAGCGTGCGTGTATATGTATGTTTTTTTTTTCTTTCTCAATTCGTTCACTCAACATCATGCCTCAATTCTCGCGGGTAACCTTCTACAAACTTGTAACACACGATTCTTTTCGTAGATACAGATATATATATATATTAATTCTCATTTCGTCACTTGTGAGAATTCACTGAAGGTTCACATCAAGTCGATGACTCGTTTTCTTTGTCATACAATAAGTTTTGTAATCCGACGTCACTTGAGTAACTTTCTGAGTGGCAATTTTCTTCAAGTTTTGTCGATCCCGCCATATTGAACGTTATGCGATCCGAGAGCTATCTAACGGACGCGTCCCTGAACTGTGTTCACTACTTTAGTATTTTATATTTTGTAGAAATGAGAAATAAAAGAAAAAAAATATATCCATCGCGATATTTCATTTTTATTCGATATACAGTTTTTTTTTATTCTTCTCTGTTCTTTTTTCCTATGCAAAATCTTTTCGATGCTGATGCACGGATGACCGTCTAACGGAAATTAAATCCAGAGAAGAAGAAAAAACAAAAGTTTAAAAGGAGGTGGCTAAAAGGTATTGTCAGTAGAAACGAAAAAAGAATAAAGCTAATGGAAAAATAAAATTCCCGAGATAATTGTCGAGTTTAGTGTTTTTAAATTTTTTTCTTCACTATTTCCTATCATACTTCCACCACCATGTAGACTTTTCTGCGACCTGACCACTCGCCTCACTACCGCAAAAACTTTTAGTTCACAACTGTCAAACGAATTGAATTTATTTCCAACCAAGAGAATTGGCGGAGTTTCACGAGTATAAGTCATGGGAATGCATTGAATTATGGACAAATACATATGTAAGGACGACCATGGTTAGTTTAGAGGGTGAGCTGATGGTTAACCTTTAGATGCGTATACCTAAATCTGTTTACCAACTCTATTTACATGAGGTCGAGCGTCATGTAAACCATATATAGTTTGTAGAATATACCTTATAGACTATGCCCTCTCTAGCACCCCTCACTTTCTACCGAATACAGCATCAAAACAAGGAGGATGTTCTGTAGTTTGCATCAGTGCTTGCAAACAAACAGAGTAATCTATGAATCTGTAATAATCCACCAAGTTGTATATTATATTGTTATCACGATTTTACTCTCAAATGAATGCTAAAATTCCAGCTGTTCGTGTGTAGAGAAATTAACAATGAATTTAGATACTTCCTCATTACATTATCACCGACGACACATTTACACAATAATTATATTACATTTAGTCAAACGGAAATAATTATAATGCACTTATGAAACAATATTGAACGATGTATAATTATCCAGTGATAGTTATAATTGAACTTGAACTGATTAAATGAATATAATCACGTCATTATAATATCATGACGTAATTTGCCGAATCGTGAAATCGGTATTATATTAAATCTATAAACTGTCATTACACTCTGTCTTTTGATGGAGTAGACACAGTTCCTCATACTCAAGTATTCGGAAGTTGAATAATTAGTGGAAATTAATAATATCCGTTCAGGAATACCGTTGATTGAATCATTATCTAATAGCTATTGTTCTCCTATTTATAGATTTACTAGCGATTAACTAGACCTGTTATTTTGTACAAGAAAGCTCTGTTTATAATGGGGAAATTTCTAATACAATTAAATATTTATCAATAATTGGCAATTATATATCTTTTTTTTTTTCTTCAAATTATTCATAAAGTAATCGACGAGATTTCATGTATAATTTTACGATGAATGCTTTAGTGAATTTTGCCATAGGAATATTAGATGAACGGTGATGATGATCAGCGAGAGGTAGAGGAGTCCAAAGAGAAGGGTAGTTTAGAGCTAAAAGCTGCTGGTGAATTAACGCCCGAGGCTACTTGTATAGCGCAGTGTCATGGCGCTCATTTTGATGATATTCTCGATAATCCCATTGCGTCAACGCTGAAATTTATGCTATCGTCAATTTCCACCTGAGCAAGCTGCACACCAGTGAAGTTCATTTAGTAGTGTGGATAGTCGATCGTTTATAATTTCACATCGCTCGAACTATGTACTTACATAGATGTACATATGTATTAATAACGTTGGGGGTAGGTGAATATTATTGTGATTTCACCTGTGACATTTGTAATAAAATAATTGTTCTATTAATTTTAATATTGACGTATACCAAATATATATATAAAATTCGTTTGAATAAATAAATTGAAATGTGGGGCAAAATGTATTTTAATATTGTAAATAATATTTTCAATACCATAGCTATCAAAAGCTGCAATGATTAAATTCATTTCAGTAATTAAAGTAATTTCGATATTTTTCATTTCAAATTAAAGCTCCGTTTCACCATTTAATAAATTTTGAAACGTGTTAATTTATTAATTTAAACTTCATGACTCCATTGATGTAGAGAATAGCCCAGATGTTTAGATTTTATTGGATTAATTTGGTTTTTAATTAAAGTAATATTGGAACATTTTTTTTTTCTCCACCTCGTTATTATTATTTTTTACCTCAATTAAGTACCGTGTATCAAAAGAATTTAAAAAAAAAAAAATAAAAAAACTATCGCTACTAATTACCATATTGCACATCAATTTCATTGCAATCATACAAGCGAGCTGAATCCAATGAAAAATGAATAAATAAATAAATAAAAATACGAAAAAAATTGTCAGTGTCACAGAAGAAAAATTGGCGAGCCCTATTGATGTCAATCGTATAATCGGTAGAATAATTATTCACTCGGTTGTGCCGTAAATTTTCGCCAGTGGAATACCAAATCGAACAGCGACACCGTTCTAGTTCCATTTTGTTGCCTCTATACTAGCGAAGTGCGATAAATCGTAATTCCCCCGTGGTACTAACGCGAATACATACACTACTACATGAATATACCCAATCTTTTCTACATATAAATCTATGTATATTTGTATATTTATACACATATTGTATAGATACAAAACATAAATTTATATATTCTTATATCTACACAGAAACTTCTGGCGCCATAGAAATACCAAAGTTTTGGATGGATCAAGGGGGTAGATGGCAATGGGGTAAGGTTCATACTTGTCTAATGAATTTCGTTCGTACCATATCATTTTCAATGATAATTGAAGCCAATGGATCGGAGGTTTGCCTTGCACGATTGGAATTTAGCTCGCACACTCCGGAAATTTCATATTTCCTATCTGCCAATAAATACAAAGCATTGTCAAGTTGTTTAGTAGCAGTGGGAAATATGTATATGCACAATGTGGAGAATAACAAACCCTGGAATCAAGTGGTGTTGGAGCTTGCGGCAGTTTCATGCCACTCAAGCTCGTTAGAGAGAGAGCAGAGGAGAGAAGTAATAAAACTAATAAAAGAAAATAAAATAAAAAAATTTTTTTTCCAATTTAATATCAAAGTTGTTCGGAACTACCACACTTGATTAGCTCAAGCACTGTGCTGTGTATATATATGTGTGTAGATCATGTTCAAAATTCGTTGGTTTAAAAAAAAAGCTTATAATTCACTGGGGAATACAGCTGCATTTATTTGAATAGTTTTCCGATTTTTTTTTTCCATGTTCACGACTTTTATTTTCTCCAACTCGCGTTTCGATATTTTTTACCTGTGCCCATTTAATTGTATTGTTCGTAAATTGTCGACATATTTCAATTATCGTCGTAAATTAAAATTTTTCAACCCCTTTTAGACACTTTTTTCGTATTCAATCATTCATTTGGCGTTCTTTTAATTTTAATTTTTAATTTATTCAACAAATTTAGTTTGAGAAATAAAATTTTCGCAATTATCATTAGTTCATTTTCATGAATTCCCAACGCACGATTTTCCTCATCTACTGTGGCACTTGAAAAATAAAAATGAATTCATTCTGTATCTCGTAAATTTACTAAGGCTCTGAAAGCTCACCACTACAAATTATGCTAAACATTTTTTTGCTCCAGTGTTGGATTTCGTTGAAAGATAGAATAAAATTCGTGCGGATGGTTAGAAAAAAATTTTTTTCTCATTCACAATGACAAGATTAAACTACGTGAAATATCACAAAGACTTCAACAAGTTCAACACAAAAAAATTAAAACGCAACCTAACAAGAATAATAACCACTGAACGTATCTTTAATTAAATAAATTCATCATTTCATCTCTTGTACAAAAAATCTTGATGAATTTTACATTATTATATCACGACAGTGCAATTACCATTAAAAAAAAAAAATAATATTAATAATAGCATCGAAAAAAAAACATAATATAAATACTAAACTTTTATTTATCATTTCCTAAACAAAAAAAAAATCTAAAAAAAAAATGTCCATCACTTTTCAGGTGGCTCCAGTTTAGCAAGTGTGGTTGCGGGCAGCAGTAAGCCTACCAGAACGTGGGACAAACCCTACTTTGGTGACGTAACACAAAAAAATGTGACTGCTATTGTCGGACAAAAAGCCATGCTCAGTTGCCATGTAAAACATCCAGGAAATCGTACTGTGAGTTATTTCAAACTTATGTAAATTAAAATACAGCATAAAGCCTTTTGTTATTTTTCCTGAGCTTTTTTAATTGGTGTAAGCATAAAGTGGGTGAGAAACATGCAGTTACGTAGTTTATATCAGAAGAAACAATCACACGCAAACCTTTAATTAACAGGAAAACGATTCAAATCCCCTCGACCCGCTAATTGTTTCACCACGTGGACGAAGGGGCGTTATAGCAAAATAAAAAAAATACTTAGATACATATATCCAACGGAGCAAGAGAAACGACTAAAGGTTTTGCAATACTCTCCTACCTCTGGTCTCGTTTCTCTCCGTGGAATACGCCGCGTGCCAGTCGTGCTGCGATGGCGATAAGCGCCCTTCCGAGATTTGCATTTAATCGGCGCTTGGTTTTACCGCACAGCAACCCCTTACACTTTACTGCCCCTATTCTATACTATCATCAGAGTATATTCAAGTGCCCCACTTGCAGGCCATTTTGCCTTGCGAAATGTCCGTCTCGGATTACTCACGGTAGTCGGATCCAGGGCCTCAACACCAGTTAGCAAGTGTATACACACTACCATCTGCACATTGATTTTTTTTTCTTCTTCTTTGAAATATCCCTATCTACGTAAATAGCTTCGAACCTACTTCAGTTTAGTCTCCCACATTCTCGCTAGTCGTTTACATTATATTCCATTCTCGGCATGGATATAGCAGAATAAAACGAGCGGGAGTCATTAAGCGAATTGAATGGTCTTCGAATAAAATAGTAACATCCACGAGAATTAAAAAAAAAAAATAAACACTGAATGGTCACATGAATTCGGGAGAAAAATGACAAAAAAGAAAATAAGTGTAAAATACGAGTGAGAACTGGACCACTGTAAAGTTAACAATCATCGTGAAAGCTTTGTATGAAACAATTATCCAAAGTGTTTAGATCGATATGAATGTATTTATGAGTAACAAAAAAAAGAATTTATCGAGTAAACAATTTTGTTTACCAACAGAAATGTCTGTGGTAGTTATTAAGAGTTTATTAAATTAAAAATCTCAACTTCAACTGGTAATTCTTGCCAATTAGTATGAAATACTGGTATTATTTTTTAATAGACATGAAGAGAACATTACGGATGGAATTTTGGTAACATCAAAATGAACTCAGAGATTTTGAGGTCGTGGTAAGATCATCAATGCAACCAAATGAACCGGTCAAGCATACTCAAGCAAACCAGTTAGATATCAAGTTGGTTGATGGGAATTTCTCCACCAATATTCAGCGAATAATCAGCCCCACGGACGAACCCATACAGATGGAATTCACTACCGCGAAGTAGATGCCCAACTTATGCAGCATGATGCATCGGTCACCACAAATTCGTGCTTACTTCGTGTTCCAAAGCTAGATAATATATATTTTGAGGTGGTAGAGAATGGCGGAGGATCAGGACGAATAATGTAGGAAAGAATAAATTTAATAGATAGAATATTAAATCCAACAGTTGAGAGGCCATGTAATATTGATGATTAAAATATGCGCCTTAATTTATAAAAATTTAGTACGAATTTTTTACCAATAAATTACTGCAGTATAATATTGGTATTTTTATCCATTACACTGTGAAGCAAAATAAAGTATCAGTTGAATAAATGTAAGAAAAAAAGAAGCGATAAATAAATTGATGTGGCAAATCATTTAATCGATACAGCTGATGGATAATCCTTGAATAAGCCAAGCACGCCATCGCTGGTGGAATTTATCCATCATTGAGTGCATGAGGGCACAAATATCACAAACCCGTGTGCAGTATCATCATGGGCGTCGTTGTGGAATTAAACTTTCGATGTATTTCATTGTGAGAATTGCATCGTGATGTATGAGAAGTGGAATTTCATGCTCGCGGTCTGAACTAAAATACTTATCACACTACAAAGTAGCGCTCAGGTGCTGTAAGACATTTCTGAAATTGAAGGAAGGAATGACTGCGAATGAGAGAGTGAGAATCGTGTCATAGCAGTTGTCAGTCATGGATATCAAGGTTCAACAAATTCCTGTATGTTTGAAGAATTTATGGATTTCGTAGTGCGAGAAGGTCGGATATTCTGAACTTGTATTCGAGGTATTAACTGAAGAATTTGATTCACTTTGAGCAACAGAGTTACGTAGCTTAATTAATTACATTGTAGCGTACAGAAATAATTTGGATATGTTGTTTGAAATAAAATAAAACTATTGTCATGTGTGTTTTTTTTTTGAGTGAATGATGGGAAAATTCACTAAACACACTGTATGATGTAGAATGTTTTCAAAAAAAAAAATTCACACGGTAATAAATAATACAAGTATGGATATATATGCATAACGGGAAATCATTTTTCACTCTCAACTTTACGTATTCAGTTTTCGTTGCAGTTAACAACGATTTTCATACTCTGTGGGACATTTTTACCGTGATCTGTCCATGTTTTAGCTCATAAATTTACATGGAAATAGTGTTATATTTTGTAGAGCACTTTGTGAGTTTTCATTGTTGATTTATCGAGTTTAGAATTATAGTTTAAATGTCATGGCGATTGCAAAAAATTAAACTGAAAGAATACAATAAAATAATCCATGAATTGATTAAACCCAACGTACCGTGAATTATCGTTTATTCGCCCGCAGGGTGCAATTTATTAATTTACTTGAGTCCATGAATAAGGAAAAAAAAAGTCGACGAAAAAAATAATGAAACGTTTGAAAAGCAAAGAACTAAAAAGAAAAAAAAGTATTATTGTCAATTGATAAAAACGAAGATAAGTGAGACGTGTTTTGTTTTCATTTAGTTCAAATCGTATCAACAATTGAAGAAAATAAATAAACAAAATTAAAGCTCAGCTATGCTTGAGAAGTAGCAAAGCGATAAGTTTCCAACACTCGTTCCAAGTTCGATTGGATTTATTATTGTATCGTCATTTTTATTAATATAAGAAAACAATGCGATTCGAAAGAAGCCGCGGTAAAAGCTGAACGGAAACACTTATCTCAATACTTCAACTCGATAAAGTACTTCACATGACGATAGCAGCGACATTGTGTATTTTTTATTTCTCATGATTTTCTCCAATTGTTTACGTTTTTGTTCCGTATAAATATCTTGATGGTCCAAGGCAAGTATCGCTAAAGTAGTTCCAACTAGGGACCCATAATATCATTGCGACAGATTAGAACATGAAGTTTAAGCCACCATTGTTTTCATGAAAGCATCACCAGTCTAGCTGAAATCCTGGGCAATTTCATATTCGCATTACCACTAATTGAGTAACTTTCATAGACAAAACTTGTATGTGTATATTTGAATAATTATTATATGTCATTGATGAAACTTTGGTGTGCATTCTCTATTCTCAAGTTACTATTATAGTCGAATAGAACGAAATGATGAAAAGACAATAACATATAATTATACAACAGTTCTACAAAATTTAGCAATTAATAAATACATAAAAAATGAATGTTACAAAGAAGATATTGTACGAAATCTTTTAAACTTTCTTTAATGATGTTGGTGATTTACTGTAATAATACCAACTAGTTAGTGAGGGATGGTTTGTGGTCCGTATACACAAAGATACGTTTTTTCACAGTATCGGACTTGAAAGTTCGCTATTCAGCGCATACGAAGCTTTCGTGTTAATCTAGCGCTTTGCAATGCAGTTTGTACTTAAACTTTCGACTGAAGTTGGCCTGACGCTGAGAAGCAATGAGTAGGTGAATAAGAGAAAGCAACCGAGGCATATCGTGTTGGAAAAGAAGAAGAAGCCGAATAAGAGGAATAAAGTAAAAGGGGGAAATAGTCCAGCTGGCCAATCAGCGCTTTATAGAGAGCCACGGGTCAGCACGTACGCTTCGTTAATTGGACCAATCCTAAGCCGAGATCCTCATGCAGGGATCGTTTCGTTGTTCACGGTGGTCGGGTCGTAGGATAGCAGTAACTCGTATAGTCAGCCATGCTTGCTCTCATTCTTGTTCTCTCAATTTTACAGAAGGACCAATTGCTATATTGTACAGATTCGACAAAGAATAGCTCAGGCTGTTATCTCCAGGAAGTTCCGCTTTGTTCACGATTGCCATTTTTTTTTGTACTTCCTTATTATATTTTTTGTCCTCAACTATACACACTGATAAGAACTGAAAAAGCAAATAGATTGTTGGAAATAAAGAACGACAACTTTACAGTTATTTCTCTCAATCTCATTTCCGGCAGTTGGATCTTTATCACAATGAACATGTCAGAGACATTTCAAGTTCATTGAAAGTTCGATTCTATTATCGTCCGCCCTTATATTCTATCATGACCGGACACAGTAAGTGATGAGGTATCTAAGAAGGAAAAAAAAATGTTGAAAAAGCCAAGTTCAATAATAAAAGCAATGAAAGTGATGGGGAAAAAAAAGAATGAAGAAAATGAAAATAAGAAAAAAAAAATTACTCAGCCCTTGGCGATGGCAATCGACAGGTCATGTTGCGGGCGGTTGAAAAAATGGGTTTTAGGGAGGGCGAATGGACGTGTGTACTCGCGAAAACTGGTAGCCTTAACAGAAGAATCCTGGCAACCGATGTAGAAAGTCAGTTGGGGTGTTGAGTGAGAAGCAAGAAGTGAAAAAAAGCTTGATATTGATCGTCTTGTCTGGTAACGAATCTAGCAGACACCTATGGGTGTATTTTTTGGAATCTCATCCAACCCTCTCTTTCACCCTCTTCAAAGCTTTTGTTCAGGACACTTGTGCGTCAAACACTTGAACACTATTGAGTCCATTCCAGTACAGGTTTCCTTTCCATCACACGCTTCGTTTCTCTTTTTCCTCGTGCTTCTTCTTTATAATATACGTTTCTATAATAAATATATAGCTTTATATGTATACATTGAAACGGAATCATTGAAGGAAAAGATAGAATGTTATTTTGTTCTGAAAACTAACTCGTACGTGATATTCCCTCATGTATAGAACTATATCAATGTCCTTCGGGTATTTTCTTCATGAAACAGTTGTGTTCTGTATTGACTCTCACACTTCCACCATGTTTGTCACATTATTCCGTGATACTTTCTCACTTGCTCGTGTCTGTTCACCTGTCCGTCACTCACTGTATTTACTACTTCTTCCCGCTTTCCCTGCCACTCTCCATACTCTTTACATTTTTTTTTTATTGCATGCTAACAGAATTTCTTGCGCATTTTTCGCTTCAGAAATCTTCCGGATATTCGCAATCGTTTCTTTCTCCTCTCTTTCTGGATGGGCAGCAGATGTGCAGGGTGCGTATCTCCATGGTAAATGGCATTAAGTCAGCGTGACTCAGTCGTTCAAATTCCCATTGCTTCATTCCCAGCAGATTTCATTCGTACACTGAGCGTCCTGGGAAAATCGCATGTTGTCATTTGAATGGTAAAAAAGAAGAGGAAAATAAATAAATCGAACATGGAATAAACGTGAAAATATTGACGGGGGGAAATGAAAAAAAAGGCTTAGTAATAAAAATAAATAATACGGATTTTATAATTTATCACGTGAAATATATTTTCATACTCCCATTAATGCTTATATGAAGGGACAATAAACAATTATCGGATGGAGAATTGATTTTTACATGAAAGAATTTTATCAGAAATGAATCTATCAAAAACGACTGGTTTAGTGCTGGAATTCACCCAACATACAGTACAATACATAAATGAACTGCAAATGGTGATGAAACGGGAGCTTCGGGGTTAGTGTATAGTAAGTGCAGCAGTCCTCGTAAAACAACCCTTTCGATATCCATGCTGTATTATATCAAGAATAGTGCGAGAGGAAGTACTGGTTTATCGACCGATGAAATGAGCTTTTCACTGGTGGAGTTCTAGTTTTATCCAACGAATGCAGAGAAAAAAAAATTGAAATTCTCCATCACTACCGTTCCCTTATACCATGTATGCATGTATAACCAATATGTTAGTGGAGATGTATATTCTATACACGCGAATAAAAAGTACAGGAGTGAGAGAGTTTATAGTTTGGAAAGAAACGGGTTGGAAGCACTTTAAAGTAAGAATAAGGAGTGTGAGCGCGATGAAATTGGGGGCGGATATAAAGGTATGAGATAAAATGAACAAGGGGGTGGTTCTAGCGCGCAGAGGAAGGATAAATTCATTGAAGTGGATAACTGCATTGTGCCAGAAACACTGTGGGAACACATCCGATTATTGGGAAGACGGGATTTCGGCATTTCTTTTACCACCCCTTCTGGATATACGCCAGGGGATGTTGTTTCCTGTCGTCGTCGGCCGCTGGCTCAGAAGACCCGTTTTGGTTATTGAAATAATGCACTTTTATTACTCTATTCTTCTTTCACCCTGTGCAGTATAACGTTCTTCATGATTCTTCAATTCCCACTGTCTTATTGTATGCTCTTTTATATCTTTGTACTTCTCCGTATCTCGAGAGACAACGCGGCGGAAGAGTTAGTTGTATACCAGAGAGCTATAAAAGATTCTAGAATATGACTACGATGCGTTTTGAGTTGAGGTCGCAGTGGGATTTCGCCAACACTTCTGAATAGATTATATACACTTGACTTTATATATCGTTCGCGGTATTATTTCACTTCGTATTATTATGTATTTCCAATATATTTCCTCGCAAAAAATATTCGATTGAAAAAAATCTAAATTTATAACACTTTTTATTTGTCTCAAATCAATTTATAATTTATTATGTAAAAATGACTTTGAAAGTTATAAAATATATGTAGTGATGTCTCAATCTTTGAGTGTTATATCTTGGCTCAGTTTCCCTTTCAATATTTCATTCGGCGTCGATGATTACAACGCTGAATGTTATCAGCATTTGGCTGGCATCGATAGTAATAATATCACAAGTTTACATTTCAATTCTTTATGTATAATATTTTCATATTGAAAATGTTTGGCAATATCTAAAAGTTCATCTCAACTGATAGGTATGCGAGTATACTTAGAAATGGCGCATATAAACGAGGAGTAAGAATCATGCTTTATTACCATTGGGAATTTAAATAAAGAGAATATTGATGACATCAACAGTGTAGACATCGTTTCTCTTATGATATGATATTACACATGCTAATGAGCAGTGGGAGAAGGACAAGTTTGAAATGGTGCGCAAGTGTGTTGTGAAACTATGCGAATTATAATTATAATTAAACTTTTTTATTCAAATGAATTTCATAGCTAGTCTGATGTATACATTTAACGAAAGCTTTTTCCCACCATCCATGTTTCTCCCCCTTGTTTTTTGTTTTATTATTATTTTCGTAGTAAGGGAAAAAGAGAATTTTATAATTTCGCGTAGCGGTTGATGTTTGGAAAAAAAAGCTCTGTAACTCACGTTTGACTGTGTTGATTGGTCTGCAAGCTCATTAATGTTTTTATAATATTGATGATGTTAAAAATGAATAAATATAAATGCATACTTGAGTAAAAAATTTTAATTACAATCTATTCAATGTTCTTTCTTGCAATATGGCCGATTATTTAATAATAAATAATAAATTCTGTTTGGAATATATAGAAAAAGATATCTTTTGATGTAATTGAAAATTCATATTAATGAATAAAGAATTCTATTTTCATGTTAATTTATTCAACGGAATTTAATTAATTCCAATCAGTCTCATTGGAGTTGCTGAAATAATAAGACGAAAAAGAGGAGTTGTATCATCGGGAGAGAAGTAGATATATTTCATTTCTGTCGGAAAAAGTATAATGTCGGATCTAGAGTGAAAAGAAAAAGAAGATGCAAGGGAGAATGGTAAAATGAAATAAAAGACAAAGAGCAAAATGAAACCACAGTAAAGTTGTAGACTGCTAATTAGCCTGTTCCTCGATACTATTTTGCACGATGAATATTTGATTGGAATTTAGCCATGAAGCTTTTCCACTCTAGCTTTTTACTTTTTTTTTTTCCTTTTCTTTCTCTTGTTCAATACTAAAAAATTATGGCACCATTTCTATAAGCCAAAAGTCGTATTGGTCATAAATTTCATTTCTATGCTAAAAATAATCTCATTATAAAAATTCTCAATAATTTATTTGTGATAAATTGGAAGCCGCTCGAGGAAAATTAAATTTTCTCAAAGTTTCTCGTGATATAATCCAAAGTTCTTCAGGAAATGTATTGTGAAATCGAATTTCAAGTTATCATACTGAGTAGTGTATGTATAGTGCAGGTGGGACAGAAAGTGAAGGAAGCCACAAAATAGAATGACTTATTTTCAGTGTCAACCGCACCTTTCCATATACTATGTGAGAAAAATAAAAAAAATAGCTACGAATGTACAGCGGGCTTGTCCCTTTCTCTCATTTTCTCGTTCTCCGAACACATACAACACCTCTCCAATCTACAGCGAATCGCGTGCTTTTTCCAATTTAAGTTTTCACTGCCATTTCTGGGCGGGGGTGTACTTTATATTCGTGTGGAACCCGATCTTGTCGCTGACGTGAGAGAACTCTTGACAAAAATTTATCGTTCGAATGCAAAACTATATAAATGTGTGTACACTGACAAAATTTGTTCAACAACAGTTAAATTGTTATATTTTTCACCGTGAGACTCGACACAAAGATTGATTTTATTATTCCATCATCTATAAATTAAATTATAAAGAATGTTGAAAAAAATAAATGAATAGTGTTTGTTTATTTTCCTTTCCATCTCATTCTATTTTTTATACCTCACTAGCAAGTTTTATATTATAAACATTCTCTTCATACATTTTATATTTGACTGTGATATGCATTTTTACGCACGAATCCACACGTCTCTACATGTATAAACTCCATTCATTTTACGGATAGTGTCAGTCCACCGTGATGAAACTCAAAAGGAAATAACGCAGAGTGCGGAGTGAAAGAGCGTGTGGAAATGAGATATGTTTTCTAACTGTGTTTGGTATCCGCGGGGCTTACAAATAATATTGTTGGACCAAACCACCTAGCGTAACTGACGGTTTGATGTTACAGTCAAAATTCGTCCCGCAATTTATGTAACTCGTCCGTATCCAACATTCATTTCTACTGACAAATCATATACATTATTCATTCCATAAAAATACACACTCGAATTCACTGCAGAATAAATTAAAGTTTCGACTTGTTGTCAATGTTTAATTAATCATCAATTGAATTATAAAATTTGAGACAATTAATTCATCATCAGGTTGTGTAAACGACTGTGGAGGAGGAAAAATGATTATAAGTCGGGAACTTGAGTAGATTGTGAGAGGAAGCCGCAAGTAAATGTAACAGTGGAATAAAGGATACATGAAACGAAAAAGAGAACAGTAAGAAAAGAATACTCGTAAAAGGATTGCAACAAATATGAACGAGAATTTTCTTTTCTTCCTTCATGGATGGTCAAGTCATATCTATAGAAAACCCAAGCTGGTCAACGACGCATCTGAGTGGAAATTGAATGGGTGTGACATTCGAAAGAAAATGAAATGGAAAATAAATTTTACATCGAACATATGCACTAAAATAAATTCAGAAAAATTGTAACAAGCTTTTTTTTTCACCTAACTATATTAATCGAACATAAAGTTGAACATGAGAATTATCAAGACATTATCAAGAAAATAAATCAAATTTAATTTCAGTGCGATTATTACACCATCAAAATTATCACTGGAATGGTTATCGAGAAATCCATATAACTATACGGATTTATATCAACGCATAAATTTGATGAAATAATCGTATAATATCACGTGTAGAAAAAAATAAAAATGTCATAAATAATACTGTATAATAATATACAAATATGTTTCATATACATCATGTATATTTTTCCATTCTAGTATCACGATATTTTTATATTTTAAAATAAAACTAATAGTAACATTTCCGTAACGATGCAATAACTCGGTTAGAATTCAAGCTCACGCGTATTTACCATCAAATATAAAAATAAAAAGAAAATAAAATTTTATCATTCACCCACGGTGAAACATTTTTCCGAGCTTTTTATTTTTACTTTATGACGATGTATCAATCGGGTGTTGCAACAAAACCAAATGCGTGAGTCTCTTGTGGTATTTTAGATTATACATTCAAATATGCGTTGCAAACGTGTCAGCCGCGGATGGCAGCTTCACGATATATGTGTAAAGCGTATGTATATATATCTATTGCAATGATGCGACTGATATTCTATCGCTTGGCACGCCCGCTGTTGGGCACGTGGATGAACCTGCAAGTAGAAACAGCGGATATGCACAGACATTATATGCGCGCGTTCGCAAACATGAAATTCTGCAATTTAACTTGGTCGTATATATATGTGTATATATGTATTTACACGCTAGTATGCTCTAGCAATTGAACGTGCATCTCGTAATAGGGTATGTGAGTTTGTATTTGTTGTCTATGTGCGCTTTATATCTATATAAAGCTCATGGATATAGCTTTAGATATGGCTCGCTGTGTGTATGCTTGAATATACCTACGTGTGGCATTTCTGGAGGTTAACACAATTCAAATGTGAATAACGTAGATGACACAACGATTATGTTCATGTGATTGAGAATGTTTCACACGTGAATTGGTTAATTTCGTCGTTGACGTTTGTGCAGAATTTTTTTTTTAATTGCCTGAATAATGTTTTTCAATTTGTTTTTAATAAAATTATTTAATTTGTTCTACGTATTTATTCTGTGAATAAAAAAGAAAATAATTTACATGATGTATGTTTTTATCTTGGGAAGAAATGAAAAATAGTTTAATGTTTATCAGGGACGTAAAGAATAAATAAAAAAAATTTTTATGACAAATTTTCTGGCGTTGAACGATAAAAAAATGGTTTTAATTTTACAATTTTCAAGTGTTTTTCAATTTCGTATATAACTACGTACTTCGTGTAATATATTTTTTAATGAGCTCGTAATTCTTTTTACAGAATTATTTAGTTATAAACTTTGTCGCTCTTACTCTGTAGTATTCACAATTTGTGTAAATTTTATTATTTTAAATGAACGAAATATATAATTCGAGATACACAGAGTGAAAAGCAAAATCAATATGTTATATGCTGACTTGATAAAGTGGTTAAAAAAAAAAAAAAAGCCAAACACAAAATTAAATTATTCATGTACATTCAATTTTAAATCAATTTTCAATAAACTAAAAAATGCTTTGCAATACAAACAAATAATCCTAAAATTGTCAGAATAACATAGATAAAAAAATATATTCATGCAAATAGATTTCAGAATTGAATTTCAAGAAAAACAATACGAAAACATTTGTATAAAATGATTCATATTGAATTGCAGTTTTCTACATCTCCACCTCAATGTGCTCGTAGGTCATACATGATAAATATTTTGCACGTAAACCTACTGGCATCTCATGTGCGCCATGTGTGTATTCGTAACTGTTGGAAATCCCCTGCCCGAAAGCAAAAAAAACAACAACAACAACAACATTGAAGACCAACTCATAACTCGGAGCACGTAGCCGTGATAAATGCAATAACATATAAACTGCGTTGAGAATTAGAGTCCTATGACGATTTATATTGAGAGCTTTGTGCATCGCCACTGTTATATACGTCAGCATATATACATACCAAATATATTTATATAAATAAAATAGCACTAAGACAAAACTCTTGGCAAATCGCTGCGACGTAACGTGATGTGCTTACAAATGTATCAATTGTCTACTCTTAAATCATGACGATGTCTTTATTTATCTTACTCAAAGTTTTCTGAACTAAATTCTACTCATCAATTATCTCTCAACATTGAATTAATATTTGATAAAGGACAGGATTTTGAATAAAAATTAGTAAAGAAATAAATTCTTTAAATATAATATTCAATTTTTGAGATAAAATAAATTATAAAACAATTGTTTTGAGGTGGAATAGAAAAATTAAGACATACTATTTTTTTTTTTTTACTTTGTGAATAATTTCACAAGTTTTTTGCAGAGTGTGCTTTATTACATCTTTATTAAACTCTATTTGACTCCGTCTTGGGGAGCGACATTTGTGTGTAATACGTTTTATAATATCTTTTTACTAATGCATGTAAAATTTCATCTTTATATTCTTAATTTTTCAAATCTCATTTGCCTCATTTCTTTTTTTTTGTTTACTCACCTCTTTAATGCTTCTTTTATTTTCATGATAATTTATTCCTTTAGGAAAAGTTCTGTCGCATTTTTACAGGACGTCAAGTCAGGATAATAAATAAGTACCCAAGAATAAAATCGCAAGCTCTCGACGTCGTCGGGGATTTTAGCTTGAATGAGAATTGAAATTGATTGACCGATCAGTTCACAACTCGCATACACATTGGAAGATATTCTGAAAAAGAATCATCCTCTCTTTACTCGCGCCATCCCTTATCCATTCAGTTTCTCTAATTAAATTCTATGGACATAGAAAGTGGAATCGAAGATTTCTCCGATCATCCACACTTGCACTGGCTGTTATTACTCCCACCCATCTAACCAATTCTATTCTTTAGCTACTTTTTTTTTTTAATTTACCTTTCTGCCCTTTCCCAATATTACAATCAGCCAATCGCATTGTATCACCACCAATCCATTGCGTTTAAGGATTCGATTCCTAATGCAAATACCTTCGAGTCGAATAATTTAATCTAATTCTCAGTATAAACGTGTAGTCTTCCCTACACCACGTTAGCTCATTTATTCTCATGACCTGTTTCGGATCGCCATTTCTCCTTTCTCTTCCGCCATTTTTCCTGTCGTCTCTCGTGCTTGTCGCCATTCATTTCTTTCTCTTTCGCATTTTTTCAACCACTAACTTTGTCTCTATCCACAATACAAATTTATACACGAATACAGGATCGTCTGAAAAATTTTTATCGCAGTCCCGACATAAAGATAATTTTTTATTCCTCAACATGCCAAAATTAAAAAATATTCTCTATAAATATCAAATTAAATTATCATATTATTTCTCATACAACTGTTGTGAAATAAACCTCAAATACATAAAATTAACCTGATAATTACTAATTTTCTATCCATGTTACAATTTCCCCTTTTTTAAATACATTTAATTTCAATTTAACGTCTGACAACCTTCACTTGTTTCTACTACTTGAAATGCTTCATGTAATATCGGATCTCTAGATAAATTATAGTCTCTTAAAGTGGAGCTTATTGAAGTGCCACTGACAATTGTGCAGGAGGTTATGCAAGCACAAATGAATACAGAAGACGTGCAAATACTGAAGACAAATGTCACTTTCTTCCATTCTCGCTTCTTCTTGTTTGCTATCGGGAAAGAATGGCATAACCACGACCAATACTGTAAAGACAACAACGACAATACAACTGGGAATAATATAAAAGCCTGACCTTTTTGACTCTCTTTCTCTATTTACCTGCCTATCTTACTTTATTTGCCGTTCGCTGTGTGTAACGGCAAACGTGTCAAGTTGTCTCAGGCAAAACTAACACCAGTTGGAAGTAGATGCCTTGGCCGGTTATAAGTCCATGCCAGGACACCTCAAGGAGGGGTAGGCGGAGACCATCCGTAGGGAAACGGTTCTAGTCAGTGCCCGGTTACAGGCGTACTAAGCTTATCACCGTAGCCAAGATTTTCTTCAACCATCCAAATACATCTCATCTCCCACTGGCTGCTTTATCCTCTTTTCATTTTTCACTTTGAATATATATGTATATATATGCCAATGAAGAAGTCTGTCTTTCTCACGAAGAGGAGCTTTAGTCGCCTTCAATTTTACCGGTTCACAAATTGTCACACCCGTTAAATCTCATTGGATTTCGCGAACTCTTTCAAATTCAAAATATATTCAACTCTTATCAACTCTCTCTCAGTTACTGAATCACCGCGCAGTGTCGTCTTTTTCAATATATCGTTGCAGTACTGTCAATAAAAATATATATGCATAGATCTAGTTATTTTTGATTGGTCGGCATGTATATCGTAGTGTCACGAACATTTTTATTCTTCTATTCAATCTATGTGTACGCATGTAAATTTATATTTTCTAGGATAATATAATACAACGATAAATGTTTGAAAAATAAAAATTGTAATTTATATATAAGATATTTAAATTTTCTTGATGGATATTCAAGTTTATCGAATGATAAATTTATAATCAATGGTATTGGAAGTTAAGAGGAAATCCGACTGGAGCTGTACTCCAACCGGTAACAAATAATTCAATTGAGATTTGTCTTTCCCACACTGTATTCTCTACTTCTTCTGCAATTCTCCTACTGTGACCCCTTGTGCTAAGGGTTTCAGCAAAGTTGCATCGATTCTGGCGCGACACAAGCCTCCTCTACGGGCATTCCAATTCCTAAATCCCTTTCCAGTCTCTCCACCCCATTTCCCTGGTTCGCCGTGTCATCTCCAACCTCCCACACGATGGCTAGAATTGTCACAGATTTCTGAATAGCGATGCTAGACTGCTAGACGTGTAATTTGCAACTGCAGAACACACCTGTCTATCGTTTTCCAACTCGTACCATTAAATCAATGCCAAAACCGCCACCAATGCGTCAGTAGAAATATCTCATGGAAATGGTTTTGTTCACTCATTTTCATTTCCTGAGGGAATTTTTTTTTATTTTTCATCATGACTATTCTGATTGTCACTAATAATTTATGTATCTAATATGCAAAAATAGTGATCGTGAGTTAAAGTAGAACTGGTATACTATGATCAGACCATGCGACTATTATTTATATCAAATAATAAATGATTTCAAAATAAATTAAATGTTTTAGAGAGTTGAATAATTTTACAGAAATATTAAAATGAGAAATATTTTTTTTTTTTAGAAAGAAAATTGAATTTAAATGTTTTATTTGTATTTATATTAATGTGTTAAACGTTATTATTAAATTAATAATACTCAAATGGGATTGATATTTGCTTTGAAAATACGCATGCTGTGGACGGAAATATTTTATTGATGGAATTCTATGACTTTACACTATGTATGTCATCCATTGAAATTCTGCCAATTATTATTACATGTATTTGTATGTTCGCAATGTACTCCTCACATTCACAAAATGTCTCGAGCATCCGGTTAGCGGAACGATTCAAAATACATCTCAGTAGAGACTCCTATTGAAATACGTATTTATTTTCACAAATAGAAAATCATCAATAATAAACCATGAAAAAAAAAATAACTTGTTGAAGAAAAGAACAAATTTCTATATAAAAGCTCTTTATATTTTATTCAATTTGCATTGTGTTCATTTTGTGATAGAGAAAAAAATCTCATTATTTCCCATAGATAATCAAAAACGAAAAAAAAAAAAAATATATAAAACCCTTTCACTGCATACAACAATAAAAAAATTACTAGAGGATCAAAAAAGATCGATTGGAAGTCTTTGTACGAGTGTGAGTGCTAAAGCTCTAAGTTTTAAGCTGCTTACGCAAGTTCAATAGCATTCGACTTTACCATTCGTGAATGATTTATCTTTTCCACACTTGCGTGTTGTTTCTGTCGAGCAAAACATATTGGAACAGATATAAATATTTCCCTCAAGTATCATTTATATAAATCTATAAAAAAAAAATACTGTAAAGAAGTAAAAATAAAAAGGAAAATATGTCAATGTAGAATCTATGATTGCCATTCAAACGGACAAGGATGAATTTTCACGCTGTCGGTAGCATCACTATACCAGAGTATAAAGCAATGGTAATAGCAACAACAGCCCCAGGAGACCAAGCGCAAGACACAAGCGCTGTGTGCTTGCTCGATTAGTTTGTAGCCGAGGCGAGAGAAACTTTTCCGCCAGCATTGTTCCACTGGCGGCATTAATACGTTATGGCGTACTTACAATGCCAAAGACGCTCCCGGTTGTATAACTGAACTGAGAAACTCTCAACCCCGCCATCACATATGTATACATATCCCTATATAATATACGTATACATACATATCTGTATAAATATATAAAGTATAATTTTATGACGAATTGATTTGAGGAAATAAAAAGATAAAGAAGAAAAGAAAATAAAATGCAAATGTAGATTGTAAATTAATGACTCCATGCGCTAGTGATTACAGTCAAACTAAATCAGACATAGTGTGATATTGTAATATTATATTGCTGAGCTTGCGTCCCTTTATGACCATTGCTAAGACTCGAGTTAACTGACACTTAAACTTTAACCTCAAACAGGTTAGTCTCAAAGTCTACTTGAAGTTTGATGAGAGTTGTTCATTCGTTTCGAAGCCACAGAAAAGCTTTGCTATTTCTTGTTTAGAAATTAAAAATGATGCTTGTATTTAATAATGCATTTAATAATCAATTTATATATTAATGTTTAAAATTTATAGTACACAGTTTATTTGTATTTGTAATATATTTTGATTTAATTTGCTCCAGATTGTTAAGTAGTTCATTAAGAGAAATTATTGAAAATTTTACGATAGACTTTTAGAAATTGTAAGACCTTCTTTTATTATTAGTTGTACAAATTTTCCTGGATAGCAAATTTGGCAGATCGCCCAATATTTCTTTACACTTTTTCTTCGTTTTATATTTTGTCTCTGTTTATTCTCTTTCGCAACCCTCTCTTAATTTCCACCGACGAACGCCTTCTTCAAACCCTCTCTTATTGCTCTAATATATAACAGCTATAAAGCTCTTATGTTGTTTCTTCGTGGTACTCTCATTCACCGACGCGCCAGACTGTATTTTTTTTTTTTTCAATTTCAACCAAAACGTTGAAGCCCGCAAATACATATATGTGTTATATAAATGTAGATATAAAGAAGTATTTGATGAAGGGGTTGAAATGTACTATTTTGTCTCTCTCCTCAAAGCATCACCACTTTGAAATTTGTGGAACTCTGACATAAAAGAAAATCGCGTTCAGTAAGAGTCTTCTTTTTTTTTTTTTACTTATTTTTTCATTTATTTTCTTTACAACACATCTAAAATTTCTTATCATTCATACGGTATGTTTTATTAGTTTTTCTGTCGCTGTTCAGTAATAAATAGAATGTCATATTTTGATAGACGTAATAATACTAATTTATAAGCACAGTGTAAACATAAAAAAAAAA